>JALHCC010000159.1:0-23888 GCA_024340765.1 Tolypocladium cylindrosporum | reverse complement strand
CGCTGCGGCGCTGGGCCGGCGACGGCTGCGGCGGCGGCGCGCAGGCGTTTGGGCTGGAGAGGCTGGCGGCGAGGGAGGGCGCGCCGCCGGGGGAGCGGGAGGTCGTGGAGAGGGCGAATGGGATCCTGGGGTTCTGAGCGAGGTTGTCCGGCTTGTACGGGGACGGTTGAGACGTGAACAGACACGCACGGTCCTGGCGATCTGTCCTCATTCCCGGAATCTCGATCCCGCACGCCCTGCTGGCCTGGGTCTCACCGCGTCGTGCCGGGTCGTGCCGGGTCGTGTTGTACATCTCATGCCGTAGATGGAGGCTGAAGCGTTCGTACAACGCCGCGGCGGCGCTGGATTTGTAAGCCCTGCTCTCACCGGCGTCGCAAATGCCTGCATCCCCGTGTCTCGCACACACGATCGGCCCGGCAGACGCGCTTGGCTGCCGGCTGGCGTCGTAGCGAGCTTGGCGAGGTGCGTGAGATTTGCTGGCCCACAAGTGTCGTGAGGTGAGACCGCGAGAGCCCCGACGGCCCGAGGACAGGCTCGAGTGGAGCTTGAGCCCTCGGGGAGACTCTGTTGCCCTTCAGAGGCTCAGAGTCCGGATCTCACCTCCTTGCTGCACGTCAGGTGGTGACCACTGACAACTCTCCGTTTCACGAAGCTGACTGCCTGCAGCCTTGCACCAGCTGCGTCCCCCTGCCGGTAGTTTGTAATCAGCACCTGCGTGATTCCTCATCGTCCTCCACGACACGGTCCCAAGGCAGACCTGGTCTCATCTCCCGTCCAATGTCTCGCTAGTAGTAGGGGGCGTTGGCGTTGGCGTTGGCGTTGCAAAGGTGGTTCGACGCGGTTCCAATTAGTCAGCCCCAACCACGCCCTCGTTGAGCCGCGCAGCGCTCGCACGTTGATACGGGGTAGTGTCCGCATGGGCACATTAGTAAACATTTGTGCTCAGTTGGAAGGGGCCAAGGGGCGTCATCGTGCGTGTCTTTGCTGGTGGGGATGGGGGCACGGGGCTGGGACGAGGTTGACGGAGGAGGTCAATGACTCTGGTGAAGGAGGACTTACACGAATATATATAGACGGACAAGGTCGCCCTCGATGATGAAGGAAGTCTTGAATCACGCAATAACCACAACATCTCTCCTCAGCCCCCCTTGAACGTATTCGTCTAGTCAACTCTGCACCCACCACTACCCAACCGCCACCATGAGCTACACTCTCTACGACGCCTCCATCCCCGTGGCCCAGCACTCCCTCAAGGCCCTCTCCGCCATCCTCAAGAAGGGCGAGGCCGCGCCCAACGCCGCCAGCCTGCCCTCGGCCACCATCCACCCGGACATGCAGCCCCTGAGCTTCCAGGTCCACGTCGCCACCGAGCTCGCCCAGAAGATGCACGCCCGCCTGACGGGCAGCGAGCCGGCGACGTTTGAGAACAACCTCAAGACCTTTGCCGACTTCCACGCCCGCATTGCCGAGACGGAGGCGCTGCTGGCCAAGGCCGACAGGGACACCATCAACAAGCGCGCCGGCGAGGACGTGCCCCTGGGCCTGGGCCCGGGCAAGACGGTGCACATCCCTGGCGCCGCGTACGTCAACGGCTACGGCCTGCCCAACATCTTCTTCCACCTGACGACTGCGTACGACATCCTGCGCAAGGAGGGCGTGCCGCTGGGCAAGATGGATTATCTTAGCCCGTTCGTTGCCCAGTACCTGTAGGGTTCGAGAGATGAGACAGGAGTGGAGGAGACGCGACCATTGGTCTGATGAGGCAGCGCCGAAGAATAGAAAGGTCATCCGAAGATCAGTAAGGTTAAATAAATAAAAGTTATTCCCTTTGTTGCAAGTTTAGTGCCGATGAGAGTGATGTATTGGACCATGGCGAGAACAACTTACACCGCCGAAGCTGCAACCCGCGAGAACTACCCTGCCAAGGAGACATCTCCGGGCGCTCTAGAATGTCTTGACAACATTTAAACTCCAGGCTTCCTCGGAATGCACATGATTCGATTAAGTCTCGCTAAAAAGACGAGCTTCCGACTCGAGTTGCGGTCGTGCAGCATTCACCTGCATATCGGGCGGGGAAATTGTTAGTGCACAAGTGACCCAACACCAGTCAGCCTCAAAGTTCACTCATCGCCACTCCATCGCAGCGCCATTCCGTCTCCTACAACCACCTCGAACCGCGTCACCCGCGAGATCCACCGACCTCTGCCACCATGTCGCCGTACATCTACGCGCTGCGCATCATTCAGGCCTTCGAGGTACGTGCTCTGACCCTCCTGCCAGCTTCTCGTGGCACAGACGGCGCTGACAGACATGCACCAACAGGACCGGATCATCGCAGCCGTACGCCCCGCCCGTTACCAGACGCATGCCGACATCGACGCTCGCTGACTCTGGACGCAGATCCTTCGACAGCCCGGGTTCCATCGCGCGGTCGGCCGCATCCACCGCACGATCCACGAGAGGAAACACGGCCGCAACCCGCGCGAGCCGCTGGCGCCGGGCGAGGCCACGGCCGACCCTGCGTCTGCGGGCCGGGGGCAGAGCTTCGCCCGGCACTTCTTTGGCGAGCTGAAGAACCAGTTCCGGGGGAAGCCGACGGACCTGCCGCCCGGGCCGCCTAGGTGAACAACAGGCACAGAGATGCCGCCACCACACCATCACCACTCTGCAAGCGAATGCGGTCGAGAGCCCCGACGGCTATGCTCAGGCATGTTCGCTGCCGGCGATCCGAACCGTCCGCAGGCCCCTGGCTGCCAACGCCGAGCCGAGGCACGTCGCAATTACGATGGCGCCGTTGAACTACGCGCGCAACGGGCGGGTTTGCGAGCGCGTGCTTGGAGACGCGCCCTTGGTCATCATGAGAAGTCAGTCAGGCCCGGGACCAAAGTCGGCAGATGTAGTCTTTCAAGGGTCTTCAAAGAGCTCGGCTGCGAGAGAAACGTGGCAAGTTGAAGACCTACGTGGGTCAGACAATCAAGCCCCATAGACTGTGTATTCAATACTATCACCAAGTCTCTCTATACTCCAAACACCTTCACTCTACACGTGAATCATCCATCTCTGCTGTCCCTGCAGCTTCCCAGTACCGAAAAAAAGATCCCCAGTCTCGCACTACCGTCCGCTTTCTTGCTGGACCTGCTCATCTACACATTGCCCTGACGGCATGCTTGCAGCGCCTGTTCTTTTGCCGCCAACACCTGACGCAACAGTCGGGGTCCCAGCAGCTGCTGCACTTGAGCATACCTCCGCATCCTTGATCTTCGTCTGCACTTGTAGCGCTTGCGCCCCAGCCCAAAGTCCCGTCCTCGTCCTGGCGGTCCTTGTCCTCTTCAAACCGACCCGCTCCAGGCCGTGCTTGCATGGCATTCTGGGGCTGACGCACCGCTCGCAGCAGCCGAGGCCGTTGTTCCATTTCTTGCAGTGGAAGATGGTGTCGCCGGGAGGATGCCGGCTTCGCAGCCGCGCATATCATACACCGGAGGAACCAGCCGCCCTGGGGGGTGACAACGCGACGTGCTCGACCGATGACCGGGCGTCCTGGTGCTCGCTCCAGTGAAGCACCTCGATGGGAGGACTGGGTTGTGACGGTTTGGATGTCGTGCGCCGAAAGAGGAAACGGCATTAGTTGTTGAGCTTGTTAGCGATGCTCCGGATCTGCTCCGGATCTATTCCGGGATCGTCCCGGCGGGCCCGCCCGAGAGGCTCGGGCTGTGGAGCCGGGTCACTTAACGGCACAGCAGCGGGGCCGTGGTCGTTAAACTTCTATTATTTCCGAGATGGAAAGAATCTGCTTGCTTGTACCCAGCCTTGCTCTCAATCATGATCATCTCGGCACCGATTGGGACATCTTGATTCCAGCCTTGCCGGTGCGATGCGCGAGACGAGCGCTCACTGTTTGGCCCAAAGGTTGCGGCGACTTGACTGTTCGCGGACAGCATAGAGAGCATCTGTAGTATTGTGTACCCCGTTCAGAGTACCGACTATCCGCATTCGTAGCGGTGTTGCTCCTAGTGGGCAGTCAGCCGGCCAGTCGGGTAGTTTAGCTGCCGTGATACGGAGTACAGTGATGCTGTAAGACACGACCCTTGTCCCTAGCCAGCAGGTGCAGCAGATTGGCTAGCCGTTGGTAGGAACCGAATGTTCCGTTGCCACGCGCGGCCAAGTGATGCTTACGAGTAGAGGCCACCCTTGCACATAGCTCCCCAGCGGCAACGGCGCGATAGAGGTGGAAACCAAGGACATGACGGCAGAAGTACCCCGTAGCGGGCACTAATAGTACGTATTCGAGTCGTCGTGCGCAGGCGAGAACGTATTTGGCCTGACATATATCAAGAAACACAACAACAGCATGGGATGACGATCAACACATCAACATGTCTGCCGGGACCAAACTGACCTGCAGTTCTGTGCTTTCCCAAGATCCTGCACATGAAGCCTCGTTTTCTCTTGGTGCAATCTCGATTAATACTTCCCCTGTGCCCTATACTTCCTTCATCGCATGCGCGGAACTTGTGCCAGAGTACCCTATCTCCCGTGACGCCCAAGACGGGAGGCGTGAGATTCGGGAACTTGCAGAGCCGGGCCTAGTGGCGCTAATGTTGAGACATTGGCATGCGGGAGCACTTACACGGCCCGCGTTGTCTGGTTCCCAGTCACTCAACAGCCTCTCTGCCCAGCTCTATAAGACGTGATTTAAATGCCGCTCTTGGTCACTGAGACTTCTGCCTGCTCCTCGAGAATGGTACTACCTGTTGCTCTGACGGCTGCTGCCCCTGCTGCCGCTTCGCTGTTCGATAAGCCCCTTGGTGCGCGTTTGGTTCCGGATGGCAGAGCACCAGCGGCCGCGCCAGCCCTCGGAGAAGGTGCAGTACCTCAACGACGACGAGATCAACGAGTTCCTCGACCATGTCTGCCCACGCAGCAGCGACGGCTACGTCAGCCGCGGCGACGTGGAGCAGAAGCTCGACCAGGCGTGGCACGAGCTCGTCCGGCAGCCGGGCGCCCATCGCACCGTCAGGCGCGACTACGACGCCGACAACCGCCAGGCCCTCCTGCGCAGCATCATGGGCCCCGACCAGCAGCGTGTTCCCCGCGGCGAGTTCGCCAGACGTATCCGCGAGTGCAAGATCCCCTCCCTCCGGCAGGTCGAGAGGCAGGACGAGGAGGAGACGAGCTACTTTGCGCGCCGCTCGAGCTGGCGGAAGACCCGCGCGTACTGGGCCGTGCATGGCCCCGAGATATTGTTCGTCGGCCTGGTTGTCAGTATGCAGGTGGCCTTTGGTGTCTGGCAGCTCGTCAAATACCAGACGAGCCCCGATTTCGCCGCCTTTGGCTGGGGGGCCACCGTGGCCAAGGCCTGCGCCGGAGCGCTATACCCGACCTTCTTCTTCCTTATACTCAGTATCTCGCGGTACTTCTCTACCCTGATGCGCAGGTCCTACTACCTCTCGCGCTTCTTTAATTGGGATCTTTCTCAAAAGTTTCATATTCGCATCTCCTGCGTCGCCCTTGTCCTTGTAACAATACATGCCCTCGGCCACCTGACGGGCACCTTTATCCACGGCAGCGACTCTGCGAATAAGGAGGCGGTTGCTCTTGTAATCGGGCATAAGGTGGGCGGTCGCTATTATTACATCGACTTTATCCGTTCCGTGCCCGGGTTCACTGGTGCCACTGCTCTCGGCCTCTTCTATATCCTCTCGTTGCTGAGTATCCCCCAGGTCCGGAGATGGAACTACAACGTCTTTCAGCTAGGGCACCTGCTGGTGTACCCTATTATCGGGCTTATGATGGCCCACGGCACCGATGCTCTTCTCCAGCAGCCCATTTTTGGCTACTTCCTCGCCTTCCCGACCTTCTTGATTCTGTTTGAACGACTATCACGCGTTTTGCTTGGCTTCTATCGCATCAAGGCTACATTGGAGGTGCTGGACGGCGAGACGGTTGAGATTGCGGCCGTCATCCCCAAGTATCGTCTTTGGGACTATACGGCCGGCCAGTACATCTTCCTGCAGGTCCCTGCGATTAGTTTCTTCCAATGGCATCCGTTCACAATCTCCTTCTGCCGCGGCAAGAAGATGATATTGCACATCAAGACGGATGGCGACTGGACCGCCAGGCTCCGCCAACTAGGCCCTGAGATAGAGGTTGGTATCAACGGGCCCTTTGGTGCGCCGGCGCAGCGCTTCTACGATTTTAAATACTCCGTGATCATCGGTGCCGGAATCGGGGTTACCCCATTCTCAGCTATTCTCGCCGACCTGCAACACAAGAACGACCTGGACCACGGTGGCCCTCCCCAGCGAGAGGTTTCTCGCCGTGACTCGGCGGCTGCCGCTTCAGGCCAGGAGCCGACCGGAGCTCAGAGCGGTGGCCGGGGCTTGCATCATCCCAGGACTACCGACGAGCCCAATGTTGTTGTCGGCAAGAGGAAGCCCTGGACTTCGCAGCCACACGCTTCCACTAACAAAGACCGACGTACGGATTTCCACTGGATAGTCCGCGACGGCAACTACCTGCTGTGGCTATCCGATCTGCTGAATAAAGTCTCCATCAGCCAGAAGTGGCACCGCGAGCATGACGAGTACTCACACCTCGACATTCGTATCAACACCCACGTCACTGCGAAGCGCAGCCACATTGCCACCCACGTCTACAGCTGGCTCCTTGAGATGAACCGCACCGAGGAAAATCCTGCCTCTCCGCTGACGGGCCTCCTCAATCCCACCCGGTTCGGGCGTCCTGACTTTGACAAGATTCTCGACGAGCACTATGAAGAGATGCGACAGACCAAGCAGAGCGAGGGAAGTTCCCCCAGGGCCAGTAGCAGCGACCACTACAAGGTGGGCGTCTTCTACTGTGGCGCGGCTGCTGTGGGTGAGATCCTGGCGGACAAATGCAGCGAACTTACAATCAGGGGCCGCGATGATGGCAGCAAGATTGAGTATCACTTTATGATCGAGGTGTTTGGTTAAGAGGGTTGATGTCGCTCTGGTCGGCAGGATCCAATGGCACGGCCCGGAAACGAATCGGGTTCGACGAACGACACGCTATCCACATTGCTTCAGCGCTCATGAGTTTCGGTTTATTATGTTTTGTAAATGAAAGGAGGAATAGAACTTCATGCCTCTTTGTTGTGAGAGGTCACAGGGCCAGTGCCCGGATCATAGAATATCTAGCTCATCCAAGCAACATGAAACTTGGTGCAAGGACTCCCGATTAATCACCTCTAGCCAAGCTAATGATTACCAGATTACAGCGAGGCCACATCTGCAACGGATTTATAATTTTGTGGCTACGTCAAACGTCCATCTATCGACTTCTTCAGGCTGGTCGTGTGCCGCTGTCGTTGAAATAACCTCTGCGGTGGCTTCGGTCTGGTGAACTGATACAGCACCGATCGATCGTCTCATGACGCAGCAGCAGCCACCGCCCGGGCTGCAAACGCGGGACACCCTGGCCACCGCGCGTGGTCAGGCCAGGCCTCTGAATTCGCAGTTGGGTCAATCGATGCAATCATGCAAAGATCGTCGCGTTGCCTCGTCAGTCGCCATCGGCTCAGTCCGGGCCTGGAGCATGGAACGGACAAGGTCGGCTCAAACCGGGGAAGAAACATGTCCACGGGCGACGGCATGGAAACGCCGTGGCAGTGGGACGACGCATGGCTGCTACGGCAGATAGGATACCTCCGTACTCTGTGCTCGAAACGAGATGCAGATTGAGCCTGGGGATGGCGAGTGCATGGATGCATGGCCGCACAGACGTTGGAAACCGGCCGCGTCGCATCGTTGGGGAGGCTCAAAACGCCAATGGTTCTAAGCTATTTTTATCCTAGGTATGCATGAGCGCGCCAAATGGCGAGGTAGCTGTATGGAGTTCTCGTCTGGTATGTGATGTTTGGAGTATGCAGTTCCTGTGTTGCGCTTGCTCTTGGTTGATGTCAAGTGCAGCTCGGCCAGCACTTCGTATGACGAGGTTTGAGACTGGAGTGCAAGGTTTAGCACAAGCCAGCGAGCGCACAGCTCAATTAGTTTCTTCAACGATATCGTGATCAATATTGATTCGTTTGGTAGGTACGGAGTACGGAGTAGTTCCGAAGAGTTTACGGGGTACAGGAGCACCCGACAACGCCAAACTCCTGAACTGCCAGGCAGATAGTCGGGTTGCAAGCTCAGCCACTAGAATTTCTCCCAACATGTTTCTCTTCAGGTTGCCTAGGCGTGCACGCTGCGAGCAACAGGTCCGTGGAAATAAGCATAAACAATATCCAACCCCACGGGCAGCGCCACAGACGGCCCAAGTCGCGTCTGGCCGGAGTCTTGGGTTGGTCCGAGGGCAAGGTCAAGACTCAGGGAGGCGTCTTGCGGGGATGGATCATGGCGCATGATTCGCAGGGATGGCGTAGACGCCAAGCAAGCGGCCACACAGGAACCCGATGCTAAGGCCTGGAGCCCCTGATCGCCAGCGACGCGCCAATGGCAACGGACCGATGTGGCCGAGGACGGGGATGCGGTCTCGTCGTCTGCATACGTCCATCTGTTCCGCCGCCAGCCGCAGGCAGGTACATCGCATCAAGCTGCGGACATCTCGCTGACACGGTCGCCGCCTCGGGACAGACCCGGGCAAAAGAAATTCTGGGTTTCCCGATGCGGACAGGGCGGCCAATTGCGAAGACTGCCACTTACACACTTACACACTACACGGCAACGACCAACACCAAGCACGCAAACACGCAGCAGCGCAGCAGCAGCAGCAGCACGGCATCTCTTCGACCGCGTCGCCATTACAAATACCGCCCGCTCGGCTCCCGCGCGCCTCGTCCCGTGGGTCTTGGGTGTCTGGGGCCCCAAGCACGGACCGGCACCTGCATGATGTGGGCTTTCTCCTAATCGTGATACGTGCCAAGAGGCCATCGCCGGCCAGTCACGATATGGCGGCGTCGGCTCCTCGAGGAGGTTGTGGTGGAGATTTGGCCAGGGGAGTCGACGCTACTCGTCATGCCTGGCTGCGCGCGTTGTTGGGCTTCCGGCTTTGTTGTCTGGTTGAGCTGCTGGTAGGCTGCATCGAGATATCATGGCCTCGCCGTGGTCGCGAGTTGTAGTTCAGCTACCGCTACGGCAACCAAATCCACGCTATATACTCGTAGATATATACGCGTAGCAGCTCCGCGTATCGCCTCTCCCTGAACCGGAAATGAACAACGTCTCCGCCGTCCATCACGCCCCAGGGACACCCCCGGCACGGCACCTGTCGCCCACTCGAGAACCCGATCAGACGTGTCAAGCCCTCGCCGTGCTCGGCATCCTATGGCAGAACCTGTTACCCGCTGCGCATCATACCCGGCCGACTCCGACCTTTGTGGTTCCCTGCCCATGGGCCATACAAGCCTGATTCACCTTTGCTCCACACGCACTGGCTCTGCGTTTCTGCTCGTCCTCTTCCTCTCCTGCCGCTGCCCTAGGCGAGGAAGCGTCCATCAGTCTCTCTCCCCTTGACTAGCCTGTCTGTCGCCCTGTTGCTATTATGCGTGCATTGCAACCTTACCTTTAACCATATACGAACCTCCGTCTGTCTCATTTCGCTTCCCTTTCTCTCGTCTTTCTTGCATTGTGTTCCTCTTGTTCTCTCTTCGCCAGCCGCGTCTCTCCCGATCATCGTCGAGCTGCCAGAGAATGGGCAGCCAGTCGTGCTAACGCCTGTCTCGAACCTGCTTCTGGGTCCGGTCGGCTTCTCATCGCCCGTTGTTCTAGTTGTTCAGGCTTTCGTCTCGGCATTCCTCGTCTTGCAACTTTAATACCAGCATCTCCTTGCGAATAGCAACAAGAGATTCTTCACCTTGCAGGCCAAGGTCAAAGAATCCGCTTTCGCACCTCTCCGACTCGATAGACTTCGAGCCTCGAGCCCTCGCCCGACGCCAACATGCCGAATCTCGACGTTTCCGAGCTCAACATTGTGCTCTCGATTCTTGGTAAGACTGTGGGCGAGCTTGATCTGGTATTCAGCGACTTACGCCCTGCAAGGCACCTTTATTGTCCTTTATGGCATTATTTCGGTCAAGATCAAGTCGCAATGGTATCTCGGTGAAGCTCGTGAGTAACCTCACTCGATTAACCCTTACCGCTAAATATTAACCGAGAAAGTGCCTGCCGTCGCCGTCGGCATCATGCTTGGCCCTCTAGCCGCCAAGTTTATCAGCAGCGAGAGATGGGGCTCTGCGGAAAACGGACAGACCTCTGCCATCACCTTGGTAAGTGACGCTCGTACAAGCAACAATCCTCAACCCCATCGGTCCTGTTGCTAACACAGCTGTAACAGGGCGTCACCCGAGTTATGATCGGCCTGCAGCTCGTCATCGCCGGATACCAGCTCCCCGCCAAGTATAACCTCAAGCGCTGGAAGGAGATGGCCATGTGTCTGCTCCCCATCATGACCATCATGTGGCTCTGCACGACTCTCTGCATGCTCGCCACCGTGCCCAAAGTCACCCTGCTGGCTGCCCTCGTCATCGGCTCCTGCGTCACCTGCACCGACCCCATTCTGTCGCAGGCCATCGCCAAGGGGCCCTTTGCCGACAAGTTCGTCGCCCGCCCCCTCCGTGAGATCATCTCCTCCGAGGCGGGAGCCAACGACGGCTTTGGGTTCCCGTTCCTCCTGCTCGCCGTCTACCTCATCCGCCACGCCGACATTCCCGGCGCGGGCGAAAAGAAGGAGGGCGCCGTCGCTGCGGTCGGCGAGGTTGCACGCATGCTCCTTGCGCGCGAAGAGGAGGTCGGCCGCTTGGGAGGCGGCGTTGGTGTTGCCATGAAGGAGTGGTTCCTCGAGACGTGGCTCTATATCGTTTTACTCTCCATTGTGTACGGAGCCGTGGTAGGCTATGGATCGTGCAAGATGATCAAGTTTGCTCTCAGGAAGTGAGTTGAATCCGCACCTCGTGGACCGGCAGCGGAGCAAGGGGTGCTGACAGACACTTACAGGAAGTGGGTTGACGGCGAGTCGTATGTGCTCTTCCCTGCCGCTCTGGGCATGTTCATCGTCGGTACCTGCGGCGCCATCGGGACAGACGACCTCCTGGCTTGCTTTGTCGCCGGCAACGCCCTCAACTGGGACGGAGAGTATCTTGCCGAGACGGAGCGCCGCCACGACGAAGTCAACTCCTGCATCGACGTGCTCCTCAACTTTGGCGGCTTCATGTACATCGGTAGCATCATGCCCTGGTCCGAGTTCAACGACCCCGATGGCACCGGCCTCACCTACGGCCGCCTGGTCCTTCTGGGATTCATGGTGCTGATCTTCCGCCGCATCCCGGCGATCCTCATCTCATACAAGCTCATGCCGTCTGTCGTCAAGGACTGGAAGGAGGCGCTCTTCATGGGCTACTTTGGACCCATCGGCGCGGGTGCCGTTTTCTACGTCGAGCACAGTCGCCACCTATTCCCCAAGCTCGGAGAGGGCGACGAGGAGGAGACCGACCTCGCCAAGGCCATCGGCCCCGTCGTGTACTGGCTGGTCCTGTTCTCCATCGTCGTCCACGGCCTCTCCATTCCAGGGCTGAACCTGATCTACAACTACATGGGGGTCAAGCCCATCCAGGAGGACGCCATCGAGATTCGTCGCGTTTCCATGCGGGTGGCGACGCCCGTCAACGCCGTGCCTGGCGACAGGGATACCTTCATCGCGTACAACCGCTTCAGCAGGCCGGTGTTTGACCCCTCCACCTTGCCTGTCTCTCGGGAGCAGAACTATGACAACCCTGGGTACGCCAACGACCCTAGGTTCCCGGTTCCGGCTGATTACCAGACGTATCCCGAGGATGACATCGATGAAGAGAAGAGGAGAGTCCAGCGCCGGACTATCAGGTACGAGTCGTAGAAGCCTTGGCCCTGATCGATGCCAATGCTAGTGGTGCTATCCGAGGTTTGCCTTGCGGCCTCGCCTCGAGGGGGGGCCTCGTTTCGGCCTCACAGAGCCAAGTACCCTCGAGACGAGAGGGTCTTGGCCAAAGCACTATCTAGACTGGCACCCAGATTACAAGACACTGGTGTCATCTCTTCGTCTCAGCTTCTCAGGTGTTTCAATTGTGCCGGCAGAATGGAAACGGACCAATGTTTGGGCGGAGCTACTTGACATAGAAATATAGAAAAGCCAAAATAACCAACTTTAGTCACTCATTACGATTGGCTCCGGTCCAAGCTGCGGCTGAGCGTGACTCCAAGTGTAGGATTCACAGTCATCGTGCAATTAGCCGAGCAATGACTTCTCGCACGCGCGTAGAGTCACCTGACTCTACGAGAGGGAGGATTGGATCTGGACCGACGAGACTTGGGTAAACGGCATTGGGAATAGCCGCCGCTTATTACCTTGTTTCCAGGTAAGTGCCCTCTCTAATGAACATTATATATAATTTATATTAAATACTAATCTTAGCTAGATTTTTGCCCAAACGAATATATGAAGCCACGGCTACGAGCGAAGGGTGGATGTCTTGGGCATGCTTAGCTGATTCTGCCCCTATTGCGAGACTTCTGAGTTCAGCGACCCCATTGCCGCCTCCAGCAAGACAGCGCTCCTTCAACAACGCCAAATTCACCAAGAATGTCATCTCTACGATGTTCAATGATGCCAATTGGGTTGACTGGCCGCCTCATAGCCCTGACCTTAACCCAATTAAGCACGTATGGTGTATATAAAGAGATGGATTGATCGGACTTTTATAGAACAGCTAACTAGCCGGCAGCTACACGAGGCTATACTCGAAGCTTAGTTAGCTATGCCGGAAGACTTGAATATAGTGTATTCGATACCTAAGAGACCAAGGGGTGTTGTCGCGGCATATGGCGGATATACACCCTCTTTTTATGCGTGGATGGTGGTCGAGCACACTTGACTAACCTTCGGAACGAGATGCTCGGTATGCCAGCCTGAACAAAATATAAAACGCGATTTCAGATAACCGATTAGATTAGACTGTTCTATCGCAAGTAGATATCCGTATGTACATATTCATGCCGCATCTTCATTCATGGGAAAAGTATGTCCCGATCCGTGCCATTCCATCGTCGGTGAACACTTGGTTGGCTTCGGGTCTGAAGACCTGAATGCGCAAGCAACCAGCACAACTTGGCACAATAATTGCCTGTCGGCCTTTGACGATACAAACTCGTCGAATGCTTCCCCGCCGTACTGCTATTGCCAAAGGAACTGCACGAGCCCGAGGTCATGCAGTGGACTCGTCCATTATCCGTGGTGCGACAATGACTCACAGGCACGGTCCAGCCGATGCAGTGACACCCGCTGGGCGAGTCTCAAAATATTTCGCCTTGTTTGCTCAACGATATCGTATCCCGTTTTGGCTTGTTTGCTCGCCGTCAACCCGAAGGCTCCCACGAAACCGAGAGCGAGCTGCGAGGCGACAATTGATTCACCTCCCCTTGCGTCGTCGGTGTCAAGCGGGTGGAAGACGGGCCCTGCCTGCGAGGTGTGCACAGTACTTCTGCAGCCGCCTATTTTTGGCAATCCAATCTGCAGTGCCGCAGGGCAAAGGCAACACCTCGGCGCATTAACCACCAGGAAATGTGCATAAGTGCATAAGGCGTGAAGAGGTCCAGGTAACGTGCATAGGCCATGTAGAGGTCATGGATGCACGAACCGTGGCGCAATGTCGAGAACCACGAAGCTGCATCAGGTAGCAAACTGCCCCCAATCCCCCCAGTTGAGCGGCAGCCCGATGTCGAGATTGGCCTCGAGAGCGTCCTCCACTGCGTCCAAGTTGAAGTTGGGGTCAATATGCCCAAACACATCCTGCCCCGAGATGGCGTCGATCAGCGAGAAATCCACCGCGTTGTCCATGCCGACCGCGGAGTTCATCGCCGTTGGATAGCCGACCGTCATCTCAGGCTGGCGCGGCGGACCGCTCTCGTGGCCGGCTGGCACCGATCTGGACTCTGCATCCGGCGGCAGGGGGCTCGTTTCTCGCGTCAACGTTGTCGCCGCCCTCTCCATCTCCTTGAGCACCCGCTCGCCCAGACCCGCCACGACGTTCGCATTCCAGAAGTAGTCGCCGAATTTCCGGAGGAGCTCGCAGTTGCGCTTGAAGGCCTTCATGGACCTTGCGCGGAACATTGGCAGTCGGCTGTGTCTCATCTTGCGATACTCGACGCTCAACGCCAGGGAAACCGCGTAGGGCACAAAGGGCATGGGGCTGAGATGGTCCCTCGGGACGGCACAGGCGATGCGCTCGGCAGCAAGAGATCGACGAGCATTAGCCGACGGCGGGGGCAGCGTCGAAGCCGCTGGAACCGTCCCAGGTCGAGGGAGCCGGCACGAGAGGATGATGACCGCATGATAAAAGGTCTCGATCGTCGCTGTTACCCATGTTAGAACGAAGCCGAGCAGCCAAGGCGATGGTTAGACTGACCAATAAGAGGAGATGGGACTTTCAGCGCGTCGGCATTGACAATCATAGCCTCCAGCACGGGCAAGTCGATATATGCAATCTTTTCGAGACCAGAGGCTTCCGCGCTCGGGCCGGGGCGGTACAGCTCGACAACCTGGTCAAGCCACTGGACGATGGACAGGAGCAGGCGGAAGCACGGCGGGCGCTTTCTGATGCAGGTATCCATGTCTGCGCCAATGTCGCGTTCATGGATGAGACAGGGCCGCCCGTAGACGGCCGCGTTGATGCGATCCAGGGCCCAGACCGCGCAAAATAGGTTGTTGAGGTCGTCGCAATTCGGTGCGTCGTACCGCAAAAGGTGCAGGCCGAGGGTCTGAATGTGGTGTATGGCGCGGCCGCCCAGCTGGGCTGGGAGATCGGCCTCCTCGGCGCAGGTGGGTTGGGTGTAGAAGGACAACATAGCGAGCGCCTGAATATGCAGCACCCTGTCGGTGATGATGCTGGTCTCGAGGATAGCTCGGACCGCCGAGGAGAGCGTCTGGGAAAAGTCCTGAGGGGTGAGCAGGTCGGAGCCTCGGTTCTGGAGATGAAGGAAGCGGGCCATTTCCGGGTCGGTGCCGGCTGCCAGACACGCAAGCTGGCGAAGCACAACGGTGCATGGATTGTCCAGGCTGCCACTGAGCGCCGCCTCGGGGACGACGGGGAAGACGGGGTGGATCTTCTGGAGAAAGACGGCCCTCAGCCTGACGAAGTCGTCATCGGGAGGCAGGCATGATAGGCAGTGCTCCCGGACAAAGGGGAGGAGGAAGCGGTCCATGATAGCCGGCGGCCGAGACGTGATGAACTGCGACAGCTGTCCGGTGCTGCCCATGGCGGCCGAGGAGAGCCATATGCCGACGTCTCCTTTCTGGGACTGCTGTCTGGACAGGGTAGAGGCCGTGGCCTCCAAGAACATGCCCTCCGGGTTCAAGTCGCCGACGAAGCGGGACGACTGCGTCTTCAAGCCACCACTCTGCGACGGCCTGTGAAGCCTCGCCATGGGGTCGCCATAGGGAAAGGCCGGCGCGCCGTGGGCGATGCCATCCTCAGGGGCGAGGATGGACGGGCGGGCGCGGGGCGTCGGGATGGACGGGATGGTTGCGGGCCTGTCATGTTAATAAGATGCAGAGCAGAGGGCCTCCTGAGCGCCGAGAGGCGGCTACACGAGAGCGGATACATGAGGGCGACGTACGATGACTGAGAGGGCGATGAGTCGAGCCCACGGTGGTCGTCGGGCGCCGTTGGGTCCTCGGCGGCGTCTTCGGCATGGATGCATCGCCTCTGCGCGCAGCAACCCAATCAGCAAAGCCGCAACGGCGAGCGCCCAGGTAGTCGACCGACGCCAACCAACGCGCGAGTCCGACTCACCTTCTTGCGCCGACACGCGGCACAGGCCTGCTGGACCTGCTTGCGCTTCACGGGCAGGCCGCCGCGGGCGGGATCGGACGCCACAAACTTGACTTTTCTCGCCGGCGGCGCAGGCGTGGACGTGGCCGTGGACATGGCGGCATTCTGGGGCGCGCTCTAGCTTCTCCAACGGCTGATGGATGCGGCGGGCCGCGGCCGAGTCGGCGATGCCGCGCTGAGATGCGACGACGAGGGGCCGTATCCGCTGGGTCAGCAGCCGCGGGTGGTGGACGTCGCTTTGGCGGCAGAGTCCAGGCGGTTTGGCAGTCAGCCCTGCGAGCACAGACGGATGTCGCTCATGGTGAGAAGTAGCTCATTAGTCCAAACCGTCGCCGTGACGAGAGGCGGCGTGGCGTGCGGAATAGAGTTTCCATATTTTGCAGGGTCGAGTACGAGAATTAGTCATCACGCATCAGACTCATCGCCAGTCGCGGCAGTTCAGGCTTCGACTTTGCTCACTCTGTGACTCTGCTCTCTCTTCTCTTCTCACATGCAGCATGTGTACGAAGGAACGACTGAGGATTGGAGTTGAGGCCCGAGAGACGCCGCCAGTCACCAACAAACAACCACCACCGCGGTCTGCCTGCTAACTCGCCCGTGCGGCTCTACCGATGCTGCCCGTTCACCGCTAGAGGCACGACACCAGCAGTGCATGTATGTTAATGTTGCCCAAGCCAGCGCTCAGAGTCTCGCAGCTCGAGATCCCGGTGCCGCCTCATGCACAGCATATTAGAGGCGTCTCCCGCGTTGGGTCGCCGCAAGTTGCCCGCTTGCTCCCCCCACCTGGCTTCGTGTTCCGTCTCACCACGACTAACGACGATGTTGATTCAGGCACCTGTCCGCGGCTCAAAATACACACATCTCGCCTTGTGCGGCTGATATAAATGGCCCGCTACCGTGCCGGATGGTCCCAGCTTCTGCCGCTTTAATCGCGCTGAATCTCCCGCACAATGGCAGTGCATAAGCACCCTGAGAGCCAGAGCCACCTATGGATCCCTTCGTAGCATCTGTGACAGGTTCGTCCCGGACCCCGAGCGAACGCAAACGACAAAGAAGATAGCAGACGCCTGACTATTGACCACGCTCGAGGCTTGAATCACTGCACATGCCGTTTGCCCCTGGAGCTCGGCCCACCTCCAGTCCCCGGTCCAGGCTCCTCCATCACTTAAGGCTTGAGAGCTGGGCAAGCGGAGGCCACGGCTTTGCCAACATGGCCATACATTCGCTGCGTTATCTCGCCATATTCTCACGTCCCGTGAGATCTTAATAACCAAGGCCCCCCATTCCGCTTCGAGCGCAGAGGACTGCTTCTTGTCATCAGTGTCGCGGCTGACCGTCCTCTCTCTTATGGCTGCTATCTTTGCCCTCGTTTCACACCCACCCATACTTGGCACGTCACTGCCAACGGCTACACGAATCACTCGTTTATTATAGGCGGTAGACTGCAGCCGTTTCCTGCCCAGGACACACAGCAGACGTCATGACCTGGTCATGGAAGCCTGCGCCTCCTCGCGTGCAACCAGACCAGTCGCCGCAGCCCTTGTTTGCCACGCCCGCCGGCTCCGCGCGACAATCCCACAAACGCTCTGCCGAAAGGTCGCGATACTCGGTCGCCCAGCTTCAACAGTCGGCCTCTTTTTGGATACATGACGATGGGTCGTCGAATCATGGCGACGGGAGACGACACGTCTTCGGCGAGCATTGTACGCCCATGGGCCGCACCTTGACTAGGCGCAAGTTCGTCATCGTAGGCGGCATTGCCCTCATCCTCGTCATAGTTGCCGCTGTTGTCGGAGGCATAATGGGATCAAGAGCAGCTGCAGGCGGGGTGTCTGACTCCGAGTCTCCAGGTCCTGATGGTCCGGGGGCCGGTGCCGGCGAGCTGGCTGAGGCGTTCGTTAACAACGGCTCCCAGCTTACAACTTGGTTCGCGACCAAGCCCCCCGTTGCCGGCGACGAACGGTCCCTGATGAGCCAGTTCCTGATCTTCCAAGATGCCGCGGGGGACCTGGTCGTTTCCGAGTGGTACCGGGACAAGCTAGAGTCGTATCGCCTTGACCAGCGCGTGGCAAACTTGCCAAAACCTGTACTCGGCTCACAGATTCGGGTGGTATCATTCGGAAAGGGCGATGACCTGCACGTCTTCTACCTCGATGACAAACAGCTCTTGAGGCACCTTGTCCGCGATACCGCGCAGGACAGCAAGGTGCGGTGGAAGCTCGACCAGGCTTTTGCGGCCGGCGGCGCACAGCAGCATGTAGCTTCTGGGCTCCTGCTCTCCGCCTCTTTATTCCCATCGATTGACAACGGACCTAGCGACGGCCTCTTGGGGGTAGTCTACTGGAACGGTGCCGAGAAGAACACATTCACTCTTATGACTACCCCAAACTCAGACGCATCGAGTGGCTGGACCTCCATGGAAGTCCCGATAGACTCGGATCCAGAACAAGAGCCACGAGACCTCCAAGCTGGCTCCACAGGAGTTGTAATGCTGCCGCTCGCTGTCAAGGTCGTTGACGGGGATACTCCGAATGGGAAACTGGAGCCAGGGGCGCGGATAATTCTGGATCTTTCCAACAAAAAGCACCCTGCGAGTCTCGCCTTTGTCGATTGCGTGATTGGGCGCCCAGATATCAAGAAACGCTGCTGGCCCGTCACAAACATTACATGGCATGGTGCGTAAACTGCCTGCACACGAGTGTCCAGTGGTGACTAACCCTAGCTCGCAGACGAGACAACTCACAATCGGCTCCTCTCGGCGCCCAAGCCGCTCCAGATATCCAGGATCGACATCTCGAAGGACCAATGGGGCATGCCTGGAAGCTACCTACTCGGTACTCTCGATGGCGCCGGGAATTACATGGAGAGCTTCTGGAGCGGGATCAACTGCACAGGATCCCAAGTGCTCTCGTGGGCGGACATGCTGGGTGCACCCAGCCCCATGACCTTTGATAAAAGCAATCTTACCAGCCCCGAAAACAACAAGCACAGCTTTAGCAGCTTCGATGACACGAAGGAAGGCTTGATCTTTGCTGCGCCGAACGGAACGCTGTTGGAAGTTGGGAGGGAGTGCGGGTGGTGGATCGGGCCGTGCGGGCAGACAAAGGTCTGGTCACTGGTCGGATCGTTGCATGCGATGGTTGCCAAGTCGAAGAAATTATAATATTGCTTGTGTATTACACGGGCCTCGAAGGTGGCCGGGCGAGATGCCAACTTGTCCAGCGTCGCATTTCAGCATTCGCCTCCGGCACTCATAATGCCGACTTTCTTCTGTTGTCTTGATACTTCGTACCAGCGCTGATACTGAATCGAGCAAATAGAATCGTATGATTTAATTCTCCGAGTCAAGATGTCGTCGACTTTGTGGAACAAGGGCAGGTCACGATGGACATCCGCCTGCGGTGACGCGACCCTACTACACTCCACGTCACTCACGTCCTAGCATCGCGGGCGAGGATCCGGCCATGGACACAAACAAATGGTGCGCAGCTGATCAAGCATACCCATTGCGCATCAGTGCCGAGTCCACAACCATTCCGTGATAGTTGCGTGACCGAAGTCAACCACCGCCAGCACGCCTACATGTATTAATCACTGCGCACTCCAACCAAGTATATAAAGAGCGCAGGACTCTTTCTTAGATCCATGTCGCAGCAACCCCCCTGCATAGTATTCTCACCGGCACCCCTCGACATGTCTGTCGACGTTCCCTGGCTGCTGCGCCAGGAAGAAAACGTGCGGAATACCGGCGGCGAGCCCTCCTCGCCCTCTGCGTGGAGCCCGCCGCCGCCAAACTACCGGAAAAGCCCGATGCAGAAGCAAGAAAGCATCCATAACCACTACTACCCGGCAGAGCAAAAGCCTGTCCGGTGGTACCGCCGCAAGCGCTGGTTCTGGACTATTGTTGCAGCGGTCGCGTTCCTAGTGGTTGCCATCGCGGTAGTCCTTGGCGTCGTGCTCAAGCTGGAGCTCAAGAAGGACGAGGGACATGATGAAGCGGTTGCTGCTTCTTCTCGTATTCTGACACACTCAGTCCCGCAAAGTACCTCTTCGTCGTCTGTATCCACGGCCTCGAGCACAACGTCGAGCAGCTCGACTACATCAGTATCATCCACGGCCTCTAGCTCTAGCTCGGTACCAACCCACTCAACCTCGCTGTCTAACGACGCTGTAATAGGGTTTCTGACTTCTTTCTTGGCAACGTATACGGGAAAGCATTCGTCATCAGCTTCCTCGACGTCAAGTACAAGCTCTTCGTCCTCATCATCCTCAACGTCAACGTCATCCGCAAAAACATCAACATCGTCGACGGCAACAAGCACGAAAGCAGCCGAGCCGACTGCTGCATCATTCAAGCTCTCGGTAAAATCCCAGTTGGCTTCCGCATACGTCAACAGCGACAGGGCGAAACTGCATCGCCGGCTCCTGGTCTGGCAAGACGACAAGAGCGATCTCATCGCCACGGAATGGTCCAGCAGTGGCAGAGTTCACTACCGCATCAGGGACAAGCTTGGATCCGGAGTCCCCCAAGCAAAGCACGGCACGCCATTGGCGGTGGCCGCTGACTCTGGCACCATTCACGTCTTCTTCCTAGACACCAAAGACACAATCACGCACCTATACGAGACGGCTGTGGGTGACTGGAAGACGGGTACCGTGCAAAACGACGGCCGCCCCATTGTCGTCGCCAAATTCTCTCCACTTTCGGCAGCGCTGCACCAAAGCACAAAAGATGGCCAGCTGCTGGTCGTGGCCTACGAGGGCGCCGGAGAGAAGCTGCGGCTGGCTGTGAACCATGAGCCCAAGGAGACCGACTGGGGTGTGGTGGATGTCACGACTCTGTCGCAATCTGTGGCCGGACAGTTTGCTTCGCCTTGTTTCTCCCTGGCGGGCGATTGGCAAGCCATCGGCGGAACAGAGGCGAGCCATCGAGGGTTACTGATGGCTGTCCTGGACGACGACGGAGTTGTCGCTTGGGAGTGCTCGGCCGGGCCACCCGTGACCCGGCTGTCATGCAAGCAGCTGAGCGACACCTTCCAAGGTACGTGACTCTGTGCAGAGCATCGACCTGGGAACTGACCACTGCGCAGACGACCAAGGCGAAGGCATCGCCGCTGCTCCACCGCCCCAACAGCTGGGTTGGATCCGTCTAAAGGACCCCAGCGACAAAAAGAGCACCGGCGTCGGGTACGACTACAGCCTCCTCTGCCTCGATGCCGACGGCATTATCCAGGAGAGTCACGTCGCGGCCGGCGAAGCCCGACGAGGCGGGCCAGGACTCGACACGAAGATGGCCGTGCGGGCCATGGCGACCACGGACGAGGCGATCCTGTTTGCGGCGTCGGGGGAGCAGCTGTACATCTATCGCCTGGACAAGGAGAGTTGGAAATGGCGCTCAGAAGGGGCCCTGCTGGCGTAGGAACTTGGAGCAACTTGCCGCCATCACGAGCGGCAAAGCAGTGGTGAAGCCCCGTGGAGGAGTTTCACCGACGATGTGGAGGAGTCTCATTTGTACTTGAACGGTTGGACAAGAGAGCACGTCTTGGGAACAGAGCATGAACATGTCTGATTGGGCTGTTGCCGGTCAACGCAGGCCCAGTTTGCAGGCCAGTCCCCGCCGTGAATTTCTGCCCGAGATGCACAGGTCCAGATTCACGGCGCCAGAGCCGCGAGGCGGTGACACGGTCCAGGGCTGGCAGACCCCGGTCCAGCGCGAAACGGTTGGCTGCCGCGTGCCGAGAATCGCGGAGCCGAGCCCCCGACGCGGCCGGGGGCTAGACCACAACAGGAAATAAGTAAACAAGGCTCGCTCCAGAGTGGCTTGCCGAGCGAAACGTCCTCACCGACGGTTGTTTACCTCGTCAATCTGCCTGTTACATACATCGTCGCGCTTTGGCACTCACTGTTCATGTGAAGCCTTCTCAAGAGAGACCTCGTCTGAGCCGACTTTTGTGGTGGCACTGCTGTCCTGTGTCGCAGCAATGGAAGATCTCGACGTCCCCATCGCCATCCGGCGGCCTCGTCGCAGTAACGTCGGCGTCGTGGACCAGGAAGATGCGAGGCCGGTCCCGAAGACGCCTCGCAGGCAGAAAAAGGCCGTTCGCTTCTCAGACCCCGGCCCCGCGTTGACAAGCAGCATCGAACCCTCCTGCGGCCTGACGCCCATGATCCGGCGCACATCCCTCGCCACCCCGAGACGTCGTCGCGCCTCGACACCCTCCAGAAGCGCAACTCCCGCGCCCCAGGGCCGGACGCCGTTCCCCGATACGCGGCACGCCGCCCAGGCCCTGCACCATACGGCAGACGGCCGGGTTGAGCGCCGGGTCCGCCGCGCCAACCTCCGCGAGCTGCTCAACAAGCTCGAGCAGCAGAAGAAGCGCAGCGCGCGGCTCGCGCAGGGCGAGATCGACCACCTCAAGTCCGAGGTCAAGGCCCGGGACCGCGAGATCTACGAGCTGCAGAACGCCACCATCGTCGTCGACACGGAGCGCATCTGGGACCTGGAGCGGCAGATCGAGGACCTCCGCGACGAGCTCGACAGGCGGTCGGCGATGACGCCCCAGAGCCAGGCCCGAAGCTACGACTGGACGCTGGCCGCGCGGGATCCGTTCGCCGACGACTACACGGACATGGACGTCTCGCCGGACGACGACCACTTTGGCGACGCCACCATGGCGCACTTTGCCGCGAGCACGCCCTCCAAGGCCCGATCCTCGTTTCCCACGCCCCCTGCCACGAGCCCGCCCATGCCCGGCACGCCGTGCTCGCGGCATGGCGGTCCTCTCCCGACGCCGACGTCTCATGCCGGCGTCCAGGCGAGCTTCCCGGATCAGGCGCAGCGGCGGCGGGAGGAGGAGCTGGCGTCTCTGCAGCGCGAGGTCTGCAAGCTGACGACGACGCTGGACTCGTACAAGAGCCTGGGCGGACGCGTCGCCGACCGCCTGCTCTCTGTCGCTCCGGCACCCGCCGGGGAGTCGGCCCAGGACTGCCCCCTCGAGGCCCTGGAGCGGCAAGCGGAGCTTCTCGTACAGACAATGTCCGACCGGACGGCTGCCCTCACGCAGCTCAGCTCGTCCATCGCCGACCTGGGCTTCCCCGGCAGCGACGCCGGCGAGATGATCGCGTCCCTCGCCTCGGGCTTCCGCGCCGCACGCCTGGAGCTCGAGTACCTGACGCCCGGAGAGCTCGCCCTGCCGCTCACGTCACACGGCGCCGAGGTGCTGGACCTGCTGCTGACGCGGCTGCGCGCGCTGGCCAAGAAGTCCCAGGAGGACGAGGCCACCGTCGACGAGTACCACGAGATCGAGCAGTCCCTGCGCAAGCAGCTCGACGCGCGGGTGTCGGTCATGGACGGCCTCAAGGCCGAGATGGCCAAGGCGGAGGGCCTCATGGCGGAGAAGAACGCCCGGATCCAGGCGCTGCAGGTCGGCAACGACCGGCTCCGGGGCGCCGTGGACGGCTACGCCCGCGACATCTCGGAGCTCGAGGCGCTCGTCGAGCGGCTGGACCAGGACGGCAAGGACGCCGCGGCCGCGCTGCAGGCCCAGGCGCAGTCGGGCCACGCCGCCCTCGCGAGCAAGGACGCCAGCATCGCCCAGCTGGAGGAGCGGCTCGCCGACGCCCTGCGGCGCACGGCGAGCCTGCAGCGGGAGCTGAGCGAGGTGCAGGACGGCACGACGCGGCACGTCGTGTCCCTGAACAAGACGCACGGCGCGGCGCTGGCCCTCCGCGACGCGCGCGTGCTCGAGCTGCGCGCCGAGGTCACCCGCGTCAACGAGTCGCTGCGCGCCGCGCACGAGACCATCCGCGTGCTGCGCGTCGACAGGGCCGACGACCGGCGCAGGGCCACGGCGGCCATGGACGCCATGAAGGCGGAGCTGCAGCGCGCGCTGCAGGTGAGCCAGGCGTTCCTCGACAGCCCCCCGAGGGGCGGCGCCGCGCGCGACGACGACGACGACGCGGACACGGGGTACGGCGGGTCCAGCTCCCCGGTCCGGGCGACGCCGGTGCGCCGGCCCGGGGCGTACCTCGCCGGCGGCCTGGCGAGGCG
>JALHCC010000158.1:0-30093 GCA_024340765.1 Tolypocladium cylindrosporum | reverse complement strand
GGGGGGGGGCCCTGTCGTTGGCGGTCGGGGGCGGTGGAGGCGTCGTGCCAGGAGCAGCCACTTGGAGCGTTCCGCGGAATAATGTGCAGTGCGGAATCTTCCATCGGCCATCTGTGGAGATCAGCAGTGCAGCACCACAGCCGCTTCGTCGCTGGCCTGTTGGACAGGAGCATTTCAGATGCCTGCTCAATATGCAACCCCAGTTCTTCGTACGCCTCCCTGGGACGCCTCCATCTGCACAGTGCATCCCCGAACCCTCCCTGTCTCTTTCGGCCTTTGGCTGCATCTCTGCGGATTTATCCCCCTTGTCCGACACGGCAAGGAGGGGCACGCGCAGACGCTTGGTGGTACCGTTGCACCCAACGCTGCCTCCGTTCCTGGGTTGAGGCTACGAGTTGCCCGTTTGGAGGCACCGAGAGCCGGCCTGGCCGGGGATAACGGGGTTGGTTTGATGCAACCTTGTCCTGTCAGCCAGGCCTGTGCCGCAGCCCCAGCCGCAGCCCGTCGCATCCCTGACAAACCACCGCCGGGCAGAAAAGTCGTCGGATGTCGCAGCAGCGGCACTCCCTGCCCTGCCCGTCAATGGTGCCAGGCCCGGAGAGACGAGTAGTTGTGAGTGGTGGTGCGACGGCCCGGGATGCGTGCTCGTAGCGTGCTGTTGTCGTGAGACACAAAGTACATGATCGGCCGAGATGAGGGTTCCTCAAATGTTAAATGCCAACTAGTTTCTATAAATGGGGCATTGTTGCCTCCAAGCAATGTCTACATGCAGATGCGTGGAATGAGGCACCTGGCTAAAACGAGACATTATCGGCTCACAATTCAGGGCTCCACGGCTGCCGCAGGCATAACATAACCCCAACGGGCCCCAAAAACCAAGTTGATTGATTATTGCTCGTACCTAGCTAGTGCTGCTTGCTATCATGGCGACATACTGTCCCCAGCCTCATCTCATACTGCCGACCCATTTTGGCCAAGACCTGAGCTTTCCTCTGCTTGCCTTCCCATAGCATCAAGCCCAGTGACAAACAACGCGCCTTTATGAGCTGGTACAGGCGGGCGCCTTGACAAACACCGTCTTCGCCCCTCTGGGACACATCACGGCCGCGCAGACGCAGTCATCCTGCCCCCTCACCTCGCACACCACCTCCCTCCTGCCGGCGTGGCAGCAGCAACACGGAAACTGCCGACCCCTGGCGGGCGGCGTCTTCACGCACCCGAGCGGCGCCGAGCTGGGCTTCTCCTTGGGCGGCATCGTGTGCGGCGGCTGCTCGACCGGGATCGGCGTCGGCGTGCGCGCCCGAGACCCACCATCCGACGGCGGCAGGGGTGTCGGCGGCGCCGGTGGGGGCGGAACGGACGCGGGCACGGACACCGTCCTCATCGTCGACGGCGGCAAGCTGGCCGTCGTTCCGCGGCGCGTCGACGACGGCAGGTCGTCAAAGACTGTCGGCGCGCTCTTGGGGCACTCGACGGCCGCGCAGAAGCAGTCGGCCTTTTTGACCGAGTGCGTGCACGCAATCACCCCGCGCCGGACGTCGCAGCAGCAGCACGCGTCGGCGGGCGAATCCGCCGGCGGCTGCGCGAGGGCCACTGCGCCGAGGCAGGCGGCAGCGATGCTCGCGAGGGCAACGAAACGCATCTTGGCTTGTGGTTGGCCGTTGACGTGCAGGGTTGTGGGTTGGGGGGTCTTCTCTTCTCTTCTCTCAACGACGCCTGTTTGCTGTTGCGGCGATGTCGATAACGAACGACGGGGAGATGCTGGTATGAACCGCCAAAGGGGGGAGGGCGAAGATGATGGAAATCCAACGGAGAGGAGACTGAGTAAAAGAGAAGAGAAGACAGACTGTTTATGTAGTCGTAATGACCTTCATGGCGGATCTTGCCTGGTGAGGTGCCTGGTGAGGTGCAACTTGCCCCTCGCTCCTCCCGCCGGATGTGAGGCAAGGCAAATTCCATCGGCTCATTCCACCGTGGTTCACTCTCCTGATTCACAACCCCACGTTCAGTCCTGCTTCACCTCTTCATCTCCCCTTTTCACCACAGCAACTTCAAGCCTTCCTCTTTCAGCGTGGATTACCTTCTATTTTTGTCTGCGTGAAGCCAACATTGCCCAACGCCGTCTCTTCTGGGAGCCATTGTCTCTCCTGCCGTTGAGCTTTTTCGCGGATTCTCGTACCTCCCAGCCAGGCTACTAGGCCACTACATTGCAAGCAGCACAGAGAGTCAAAGGCCAACTTCCGCTGGTGCCTACCTTGATGGCAATAGGGTTGGGCTGTGGGCGAGGACGGGAGCCTCCTCCCTCATCCGTCTGGGCCAAGACCTCGTTCCGTCACTTGAGTCAGATTGGGCCGAAGAGCAGTAATGCTGGTTGATATTATTAGAACTAGTTGATATTATTAGAACAGCCTGCAACCCCCAGGAGAACCTTCTCCGCGTGCTAGAAAAGCATGGAATTCCAGGCAGCGTTACATCGCCGCTCGATGGCCCTGAAGGAGATTGCAGAAGATATCCAGCGTGTCTGGACAGTCTCGAAAGCCGCAACTGCAGGCGTTACAGCACGCACGGGAATGGCACTGGTACTTCAACACAAGACAAAACATTTTCTCGATTGATCTACTCCTGCATATGCGCCGTCGTATATCACTGTTTTGCTTTAGTCCTCCAACCATATTCGCCAAGTATCGTACGTGCCCTGCGGCTACCCGTGCACAAAGCGACTCGGTCCAAGGCGCCGTGCTATCAACAGCAAACTTGATGAGATTTTCAACCGATAGAAGCGAGCTTTGAAATTGTCATCAACAATCATCCATCACCCGTACTTGCAAACAACAAAGACCGAAACAACCATCCAAACATGAGGTAAGTCAGCAGTGCAGGCAGCGGACCAAATCAGAGTGAACTCATGACCTCGGCACTGGCAGTACCGGGTACAGAGACGATCCGCCTTCCTTAGGGCTAGGGAGTTGCTTGGCAGGGCTCTTGGGGCTCTTGACGTCAATGTCCATGGCATCGCTGTCCTTCCTGTCCTTGTCGTCGGCATTCTCGGCGGCATTCTCGGCGGCATTGTCGCCATCCTCGACGTACTCCTTGAGGTCCAAGCGGCGACGGACATACTCCCGCAGGTTTTCGATGACTCGCATGTTATCGAGCCAGCGGTCGTACTGCTCCTCACGCTCCTTGGTAGAGTCACTGTCTGACTCGGACGAGGGCGAGCCAACCGAGAGCGCCGAGTCGCCGGCCTTGGGGGTAGCCTTGCCAGTGTCCTCGACAGACCTGGGCGGCGGCGGCGGCGGCGCGGCTCGTGCCCTCTGCAGCATGCCACCTGAGTAACGGCGGCGCTCGTTGCTGTCAAAGCTAGGTCCCAGAGTCGCCGTGGTCGACTGGCCAAAGCCCTGCGTGACCGTGGGGAGGGTGGTGGGGAGGGTCGGGTACATGGCTGATGAGGTGGTCGAGCTGTGACGCGACTGGGGGGACAAGCCCGAGGAGGCAGACGGGCTAGGAGAATGGCCCGAAGAGTAAGACATGGAGCTCGACGGAGGTGTCACGGCCGGCGTGCCTGCGGAGGAGATGGCTGTGAGGGGCGATGCCATGTTTGCAGCGTGGTGGTGGTGGTATCCATCTACTTGCATGCCACCGGGAGAGCGCTGGAGAACGGAGGGAGACGGGCTGTGGCGGAAACCGCCGAGGTTGCCGCCATCACCGGCAGCGTGGATGTGGACGCCAGCAGTGGCGTGGTTAACGTTCTCGTAGATGGTGTCCTGCATCTGACCCAGGAGGTTGTCGAGTTGGATGAGGTCCTTCTGCGTCCTGGCGTGGGGCATATGCGGCAGATAGTATTGCTGCGTCAGCGGGTTCGTCGTCGGCGCAGGGCCAGAGTGCACCATGGCCGGAGCCGGGGCCTGGGCAGGCTGGGGCATGTACTGCTCCGCGCCACCCATAGGGCCGTTAGGGATAGCCAGCGAGTTGTGGAGAGGCAGCAGAGAGCGGCCGATCTGAGCGTAGGACGACGGGTCGATCTGACGGCGCTTGGCGTGGGCGAAGAAGTCATCCATCGCATCGTAGGTACGATCATAGGCGCGCTTGCGATCGTAACCACCGGCGGCGGCGGTACTGTAGCCGACATGCTCGCCGCGAGGGGGGTTCAACGGCGGCTGGTTGAAGTAGAGCGCGTAGTTGGTCGACGGCTGAGGCGCATAGTAGCCACCGTTGTGGCCTGGCTGATGCGCGAAACCGTTGACACCACCTCGCATCTGGCCATTGTGGTCATAATAGCTAGGTCCTAGAGGGGGCATTAGCATCTCTGCAGAAGAAAGGCACGCAGGCAACGAGGCCTGCACTTGGCCAACGGCAGCATCAGATAGCTTACCCTTGGCGGCTTGGGTCCTGTAGTTGAGGCCTCCATGCGGGTCTTGTCCAGGACGGACCAGGACAGAGTCGTCTGCGTGGGTCTGGACTTGCTGTCAGTCACCGGGCTCACAGTCGGGAGCAGCAGGGTCTGCTTACCTTGACATGCTTCTTCAAATCCTGGGGCCGCTTGAAGGACTTGCCGCAGAACTCGCACTTGTGCGGCTTGAGAGGGACATGGACGCGGATATGCGAGGTGATGTGGTCACGCTTCACAGTGGTGGTCCGGCAACAATTCCAGTGGCAGGTGAGGTTCAAGTTGTTGGTGCTCTTGCGGCCAACATGGCGCTCACAGATGTGTTCCTGAAAGATAATCCGTTAGCCACATTGCTCTCACGTGCGCGCGCGCGCCGTTGTTCGAGCGCAAGGATGAACAGCGGCAGTTGTGCCTGGTCGGCTTACATAGAGCGTCTCCGGGCTGGCAAACTTCTGGTTGCAGGAGTTCCACCGGCACGTCAGGTTGTCGTCGGGAGAGCAGACGATTTGCTGGGAGGCGCCCGAGGTGGCGCTGGAGGGCCCTGGCGTGTTGGATTTGGAGTCGTGGTTGGAGTCGTTGCTGGAAGCCGACGAAGCCTGGACGGCATCCGACACCTGGGAGGCCATGGCGGAGTATCTGATGAGGGCCGGAGCGCCTCTGAAGACAGGCGGGGGCTGACTGTTGGGGCGAAAAGGCGCGTACCCTGCCTAGGAGCGTTTTGCACGGAAGCGGGAGCGCAGGCGCAGGCGCAGAGACAAACGGCGAGCGCTTCGAATATCTCCGTTGGTCACGGATGTCTTTGAAATGCTTGGAAGATCGAGGATGAGAGCTTGGGAAAGAAGCACCTCTCTCGAAGGTTCCCGGGGGCACTTGCTCCCTTAACACTCGCACAAGAAGTCTGGGCAGACGAGAAAGGGCGAGCGGAATTTCTTGGCGGTCTTGGCACTGACATCGGGGTATCCGTGATGGGGGGATACTCAGCCAATGCCGGAACCCCCCGTACACAGAGAGTATCCGCTAACGGTGCGACGCCCGGATTTGCGGCGGAGTCGGTCATGCCAAGGCCGCCCAGGCTTGGCAAGCCTGGGCACTTGGCCCATGGCCACTTTTCGATTGGCGCTCGCAGGCCCCTGCCACATCACACCAGCTGCCCTCGAGCGTCGAGCGTTTTGAACCGGCCCCCAGCGAACATCCGACTTCTTCCAAACGGTCTTCTCGAGCGCGTGCACCAGGTACTCCGTATTCGACTGACGCGATGTCTGGATCTGGACCCCGGCGAGTCATTACTACGAGTCCTGGTAATCAGTCATCGCAGACGTCTGTCTTGGCGGACGCGACGGAAGGGCGACCGAGATGAGGCGGCGCGAGGGTTCATCGCCACTTATACCGGCCTGCCATGCGAAGTTGCCCGAACCGCCAGGCATGCCAGTCGGCCGAGTCGCACCTGTGTTGCCCATGCGCCAGTCCGACAGTCGGCTGACTGGAGCAGTTCAATAGATCCAGGGCAAGCACCCATCACCCGACCCCGGATACGACCAACCACCGCTCTCACCTACGCTATGCGGGTTGCACAGAACCGGTACGGATTACTTCTGCAGTGCTCCCTTGCTCGCCACGCTATGGAAGCACCACTTGCGCGCATTCTTCTGGCCCTGGATCTGGCGCCTGTGGTCTGCTCCCTCCACAGGAACGAACGAGCCCAGGTCCGAATCAAGCTTTCCGCTCGCCGAGACTTCTCCCTCCGCCGGCAGCCGCTGAGCGCCCATGATTCGTTAGTGCCACACAGCAGATTATAAGGTTGGGGGAGGCTGCAAACACGACTCCTGGCCTGCAACCTGTCGGCATTGGGGCAAACATAGGGCCTGGCCTCCCCAGAGATTGGGGGGAAAACAAACTTTTGTGGCGGTGGCTTTCTCTTTTTTACGCGTCGGGAACGGGTGGCAGTTGTCAATGACATCCGCGCACCACGGGCTTCCTTTGCAGCACAAGTCGCCTCGGCCCGGCTCAGCCGGACAAGGACGTTTGAACCAAACTCCGTGCCTAGTCGCTGTTGCAGCAGTGTTCGTGACTTTGGCACGTACGAAGTACCAACACCTATGTGCTTCAGGTTGTCCGGTCGCCAGCGAGCACGATACGCTGCACGACAACGATGCCAAGGCGCGGGTCTCAGCCCCCAAAGTGGCAGGTCCGCTGACGAAAGCACCGTCCAGGCCCGAGTGTTCGTTGAACTGGTCGTCTCTGGCGCGCAGATGCATTTCATTTCGCCTCATTTGATTTTGACCCTGCCCTGCGCAGCCACGCGCACCACCCGTCCGTTGCGGCGGGGAGCCACGTCAACTGCTTGCCCCTGCCCACGTGCTGGCAATCTCCCATCTGCGCCAAGTTGACAGTTAAGGTTTATCTCGGTGCGATGTGATTCGGAAGCAAGATGGAGTGCCGAGAGTCGGTCAGGGGGAGGGGAGGCAAACCCGTTTAACCGGCAAGGCTCAACGTCGCCAAGAACAAGGACACGCCTGCTTGCCAAGCCCGCGCCAAGACCTCCGCGAGAATGGGCCGCCGCCCCAGCCCCAGCCGTGCCAAGCGCCAAGCTTTTGGCGGATGACGAAAGCCCCAGGCAGTGCATTCTGCCAAGCGCAGAGCCCGGCGACGGCGAGTTAAGCTTGTTTCTGGCGCCGACGAGGCGGTTTGGCCACTGTCTGCAACCAAGACGGTTGGGATGATGGATGCCCTCCTTGCCCTCCGCAAGCGTGTGTGTGCGACTGTCACGTGTCGGCACCGAGGTGGGCACTGCATCGCGTACTCCGCAGGTGGCGATCAGAGACGGTTGAGACGTGCTTGACGTGCTTGCAAACTCTCTTTGATCCGAGACCCGTTTCGAATCCGACTGCCCTCTGCCGCAGCGACGACTTTGCTCCGGTCGACACCCAGACGCTGGCCCTCCAATCAGCGAGCCTCCCGCGAGACATGCGCCCGATTCGTCGGCTTCTCCATGCCGCCGCATGAAGTTACTTGGCGTCGATCGCAGTTGCCGTCACAAGATGCCAATATCGCCAATATCTGGGGCAGACGGCCTTGGCCCTAGTCGAGGCAGAGCCAAGCCTGCGAGCGCAGTTCGTCTTGCGTGCGCCGTGATGTGTTGACAGCCTCCCGCGGGTTGAAGCCGACGTACGTACTCTTCGGCGTACCCTGCGGCAAGACGAGCGCGTTTGGCCTCGGCAGAGCCCAGTCCCGTGCGGACTAGCACAGCATACAGTTTGTCGTCGCGGCATCCGCCCCATCTGCAGTGCTCTGGTAAAGACGTGCAGGTCTATAGCGCATGAATGCTGGGCACGAACGAAGATTGACAGGAAATCGACATCCCTCCATCCGACGGTGGGACTCTTGCATCTGCCGGCAGCTCGAACTGGTAACCGCTCCACCAGAGAGCCACGACGAGGAGCTGGCTCTGGACTGAAGGTGCCACGGCAATCTTCAATACACGACAACACACGGCACATATGAGGCAACCAATATGGAAAGGACAAGGTCAGGACTTCCATGTTGTAGCGCTAAGCCTCGATCAAAGACTGTGAAGCTAACTAAGGTACTCAACCCCGTCCCTCCCAGCTTACTATTTGTTTTGTATCCTCCCAACCTCGGGTGCCATAAGACACCGTGAGGTGGCCATCGCCAGCCTCTTTCCCACGCCTTCCACCCATCCATTCAGGTCTGGTCACCGTACTCCAGAGCAGCCATTCGATGTCCGCCATTATCCCTTCCCCATGTCTATATAAAAATGTGTGTTGTGGATTTTCCCTCCAACATAGTACCTCGGTAGTCCGAAATTAAAAAGCAAGGCCTGGGCTCCTTGTTGATGCTCCATTCCCAGGGTAACAAAAAAGGCTGTCCGAAAACAAGTCCACCAGCGGTGTTGAAGTGGTGAGTAATCCTTGGAGGTCCAGCAAGTAGCTGGTTGGTATGTGCAAGAACACAAAAGATGCAGAAGTTGAGTTTAAAAAAAAATGGCTCCAAGGTTCCCGTCAAGGGGGGGATGCCGTCCGAGCAGAAGACATAATAAAAAGGCTGGATGCAACGTCGTCGCACCAAGCATAAAGCCGGCAGTGGCTATGGTAGCGAAGCGATGCAGTTAAAAATGCTCGCCACCCCTCCGCCAAGACAGGTCCCGGAATTGTATGTTCCATCCCATGTGGGTAACGACCTGGTCCAGGGAGCAAGCTCGTTGCTTGCAGTGTTGAGCTGTCCAAAGCAGTTATGGGCCGTCAAGAAACGGGTCCCCCAAAGGAAATAAAGAACCGTGTCATCGTGAGCATAAGTGGGTGTGGTCCAGAGGTCGCCGCCTCGATTGTCGTAGTTCCGTGGCCCAGCCAACGGGCCTGCCGTAAACCGGATCCCTCCAGCCAGCAAAGAGAAGAAAGAAAAAAAGACAGCCCACGCCGCCGGAAACGCCTTGCATGCAGTTGGTATTATACAGAACCGAGTCGTAGAAGAGCCTCGACGGCCTCTCGCTCCTGAGCATCAGGCGTGCCCGCCAGAGCAGAGAGGTCGAGGTTTGCCGGAGGCGGTGGTGGGCGCGCCATGCCAGAGCTCACAGAGAAGGATCGAAGTCCACCTGGAAGTGGAAACTTGGGAGGGCGAAGGGTGCCGTCTGACTGAGCAGCGGCCATGTTGGGATATGAGTCGGCTCGGAGAGCCGCCGCCCCCATGGCTGCCCAATCCTCGTCATCGGTCACATCCTCAGGGTCGTCGTTCATCACGACGTCGTCATCGGGTGCCTCGGAGCAGGAAGCTGATGCAGAGCCGTCCATGGACATCTTGTCGGCTTCCGTTTCCATCATGTGGATGTCGTGGTCGTCGTGGGAGAAGTGGATCGACTCTTCGCCAAGAGACCCGGAGACGTTAGCCCTAGCTCTCTCCTGCCCCCTTCCGCCAGTCTTGGAGATGGGGATGCCCGCGCCGTACGAGGATGGCGGAGTGCCTTGACGGTCGCGCGCGGCGAAGCCACGTTGGCGGGCATCCCACCGTCCCCATCCTACCTTCTCAAACTCCACGTCTCCTTCCAACCCTCCCCCCTCTCCTCCTCGTCCCTCCAAAGCCCCCACAACCAACCGTCGTGCCTTGGTCGGTGGAATCCCGGAGAAGCCCGGGACCGACGTCGTCAGGTATCCCATGATGTGCCGGATGGCCAGAGGACCGTGGTTGAGCAGGATATCTGGTAGGTGGTACTTGGCGAGCAGGGCGCAGGTGATGGCGCCCGACGCGTCATGGGCGGTCGGGGATAGTGACCTGTCGTGGCCGTCGGCATTGTCCTGGAGGTCCAAGTCCGAGTCGATGGGCTCGAGCTTGGCCTTCTGGAGTTGCGCCTTGAGGCCATGAGCAGGCAAGGCTGGGGAGATGGAGTTTGGGGGAGTCGGGAGGGTATGAGAACGTGCCACAGTCGCCGGGCCGTTCCGATCCGCTACAACAGCTAAGTTGTCTCGGTTCGAGGAGCCGGCCTTGGGGATATCACGAGCAGCCGCTGCCAAGGAAGCCATGTTGTCGGTGTTGTTGCGTTTGCTTCAGAACGGGGTCTGTAAGGCGGAGAGACGAGCGGTCAGCGAGGATGTTCTTTTATAGAAGCAGAAGACACACGCGTCACAACGTGTCGTCGCAGTGATGGGCGATGGCGGTGGTGCAGAGACGAAGGGCTCGCCTCGTCGTTCGGCAGGCGAGTTGAGTCACCCATCCAGGAGAGTGAGGCAGGTACGTACCTGACGCAGTGCTGAAGCCGTAGCAGATGTTCTGGACGGCTTGTGCTGTTGCTCGCAAGAAACGGCAATGGAATGGGCAGGCTGGCAGAGCTGGAGTGACCCTCTGGACTGTGACGGGTGATTCTCGATGCGAATCGTGCGGTTTGGTTTGCGTTGTTGATTTTGCTTTGCAGGAGGAAAGGGAGGGAGGGATAGAGCGCGAATGCGAAGGATGGGGTGTAAGTAACTTTGGAGCGGCGGCAAGTGCGCTGAGGTACGCCCTGCACCAGCGCACTTTCCCTTTTCCCAGCGCACTTCCCCAGCCGGCGGGCTGACGGGCGCAGGGAAGGCGCTGGGCGCAGGGAAGACACACTGGGCACAGCCTGTCGCAGCGCGGTTTGGATACGAGTACTGGAATGCCTATGTGCACGCCCCCTCCGGTCGGCCGCAGAGGCGGCGTGCAGTGTGTGTCGCAAACAGACAGCGCTGGTACCGGGGGCGTGACTCGCGTCCTTGTCGGCAGGGGCGTGTGCGCAGCAGCGCTAGTGCCCACAAAGGAGCGAGCAGCGACGCACCCCATTGGGCCACGCGAGTATCTTGTGACTGCCCGATAAGCCCAGGCTGCGATTCGGATGCTTGGACGGGTGCCCATCGGCCATCTATCGCCGTCTTGCTGGACTGACGCTTCCATAATGAATGCCATCATACCTGAGATGCGCACTGCGAATGGACCCCCTCTGGTTTGTGCACCCCAGCCTGACATGGACGATGGAGCCGAAACCACCAAGCCTCCTCCGCCCGACGCGATGCGCGATGGACGACGGTATGCCGGGGTTGCGTTCGGAGCATGTCGGCCACGCGCTCAACAACGTGCCCTCACAACGCGCGTGCTCCCGCGCAGCCAGCCGTCGGCAAGCACTTGGGCCAACGGGGTCGCCTTCAGCCACGAGTCCGAGTAGAGACAGGTCTGGCGCCCACACTCACAACACGGTCGCTTGTCATTCGACGGCGTGAAGCGTTTCAAACCATTGTCGGCGCCGTCTCGTGATGCCGCGTACGTACTGTGTATGTAATAAGCTTTGGATTGGCTCCCGGGGCGTGAGCCTCAGAGGGCCGTGCAGCTCCAGGATTGTTTCGTTGGTCCGTGAGTATTTTCTCACTGTTGTTTGTCAGTCTGTTTGCAAAGTTTGTGCGCATCATCGTCGTGGCCGTGTTTACGTGTGTGAGCGCCGGCGACATGTGCCGGACTCTCGTCGGCTCCCGTTCCCGGCTTGTCAGAGAGGCCCGCCCGATCGCGACGTTGAAGACGTCATTATCGCGGGTGGATCTGGCACCCTTCCAAGAATACGGAGCGGTATTTCTTGGTGATGACTGTCTGCATAAGCATCTCGCAAAGAACGCTTTCTAGGGCTTCCGCTCCCGCCCTGATGTGTCCGGCGCGCGAGGTTTCTGCATCCGTGGTCTCAGCCGAAGGGGTGTCATTAAGATTCCAGAAACCCAGCTGCTCGTCGCTTGCCCTCGGCAATTGTTGTAATATTCGCTAGGTGCTGAGAGGAGTCTCCCTCGAGTTTCTACCCGAGGTGGTCCAGCTGCTGTTGCTTCTGCCGCTCCACCATCTCCGTCATCCATCCCTCGCTAGGGACTATTGTCCCTCTTCACGATATGACGTGCGACGCGAGCGGCAAGCCCGGGGTTTCTTAGCCCGCAAACTGACAATTCCGATGCTTTTTATCAACATGGAGTATTCGTGCAACTGCCCGCGCTTGCGGACGTGCCAAGAGTTAATGAATGAGGCATGTTCTTGGCCGCTCTGCCAACGTCGCTGTGTACCCATCCAATCGTGAACTGGGCCACATGACAGTTTTGAAATGCCAACGTAATACTTCGTGGGATGCAACTGTGCCAGGGTCTTGCCCTGCCCAGGCCCTCTCCAAGCCCTGCCCTCTTTCGGCACGTTGCTGAAGGCGGGATGGATGGTTGGGCGTAGGCGTATGATGAAGCCACGCGCAGTCGCCAGTTTCGCCGTCACCCAAACGGTCCTGTCGCAGCCATCACGTTCGCCCCGTGCCGCGCCCTGATTGGCTCTCGATGTCCCGGGGCAGCCCGAATCGGCATGCCAGCCAGTTGTGCCGCTTTCGGCAGTGCCGTCAAGGCTGCTCTCACTTCGTTGATATGACTGAAAATTCTTCTTCTGACAAACTGAATATAGCCTGATGCGGACAGGGTATGTATGATGCTTGGGCTCTTCTCTGGGAAGGACTCGAAGTGGTGTACGTAAGTCGTGCCAACTGGCCGTGGTGCTCTGCCTGTCGAGTCTTCTATTATTCCCCGCCTAATCAATCGCCAGTTGGGGCAGGGAACACCTGTGCAGCTAAGGCAACGGCAATTCGCTCAAACCGGCACCCAACCTCTTCCCAGAGCTGCCAGGCGTGCCCTTTGCTGCCTTTGTCACAAAACCAACATCATTGCACGGAGACGAAGGTTCCCCTCTTTGAGTAACCCCGGTGGCGCGGGGCAGGGGCCCTTCACCCAGTGGCGCAACCCCACGTTGTTGCATGCTGCATCATGGGCTCGCTGGTCCGGACCACGATGCGAGTGTGTTCGTGGATGAGGGTTGCTGATGCAAGCCCCTCTTCTTGGGTGCTTCGCTTCGCGGCTATTGCGCTGAGTCAAATTGTACGCGTAATTTCTCGGGGCGATGACGACGGCTCGTCGGCGCGGACGACTCCTGGCCTTGCTTGGCCATATATGAGCTTCGGGCTGTCCACTGCTGTGTTGCAATAATGCCGCTTCGCCAGAATCGTGCCTGACGTCTGTATTTAAATCGTGCGAGAATTTATCTGCCTTCGTGTGGCCACAGGCGTCTCCTGAACCTGCTCGGACCGCCGACTATGCCATGGTAGAGGTCATACTGGTGAAGTTGCAATTTGATCCATGAGCAATATTATGGTGCTCTTCCGGGTATCAGCTCGTCAGACTGACCAAAGACAAATTCTCGACATGCCTAAGGGCAGATTAGAACTGTAGCCGCAATATGACCTTCCCCGTGAACATACCTTTCGCAGTTCGCCTAGTTGGTCCTGCGACTGCAGAAAGACCTGCTTGTACTGGGCGATGCTCTCGTGAAGAACAACCTCTCGCGTTGTGTTGCCTTCGCAGATGGCCTTCATCTTCAGCTCCATTTCCTTGCGCAGGAAGGGCTTGCCCAGACTGGTCTCAAGGTTCATCCGGTCGAAACCCAGGATCAGTGCTACGCCCAGCTGAGTGGGTATAAAGACCTTCTGGCCTCCTCCGCGTCTTCCACCCGCGGCTGCACCTCCACGACCTCGGCCTCCTCTGCCGCCGCCACGTCCACGACCACCTCTGGCAGGAGGCGCGTCATCGGGCTCGTCGTCGTCGCCTGCCCCAATAGCTGCACCACCTCTGTCGATGGTCGCGACGTATTCTCTGTCCTGAATCTTCTGGATGTGCTCGGCCATGGTGGCATCGGTCCCGATTCCATTGGCATCCATCAGGGAAATCAAGTCGGCTTCCGTGAGATAGCCCGGCGGCGACGTCTTGCCCTCTGTCATCATGGCTTCTGTCGGCTCAAACTGCTCTCCCCTCGTTAAGTTAGGCAGCTCAGCCGTGTTCTCCCATTTGTCGTATATGAAGACTTCGAGATAGTTTCTTTCCAGCACGATGACTCCGCGAGCACTGAACTTCTCGTCTCCATATTGCAAGTCGATGTCTGTGGCCATGCCCTTGGCGTCGTCCGAGCAGCACGCCAGGAATCGTCGAACAACGTACTCGTATAGACGCCCCTCATCAAAGCTCAACACAGTGGGTGCCGCGTAGGTGATAGGATGAATTGGCGGATGCGCCTTGTCATCATGCCTGCCTTCCCTGGGCTGATGGAAGGCCCCATCAACCAAGCCTCGGGCAAACTGCCCCCATCGCTGGTCTGGTGTCTGTTTCTGCACAAGAGCCTTGAGATTCATGCCCTTGTCGAATCGATCCGTCTCTGTTCGAGGATAACTTATGAAGCCCTTGTTGTAAAGCCCTTCGGCGATGGTCATGGCTTGCTGACCACTCATCCGGAGCAGGCGTGTGGCAGCTTTCTGAAGCTCAACAGTCGTGAGCGGCAAGGGCTTGAAGTTACGAGTCGGCTTCTCTTGGACGTTGACAACTTTGGCTTTCTTGGCAGCAAGACACCGCTCGTAGAGGATGACGGTGGTCATTCGGTCAAAAAGCCTGCTCCTCGCCCAGCTAAAGCTGGCTGCCTTCCCTTCTTTTTTGTGCGTTAATCTGATACCCCAAAATGGTTCAGGGACAAAGTTTTTGACACGAAAGTATCGGTCCACGACGAATCCCAGTGTTGGAAATTGGCACGATCCTATCCGATCAGCAGCTTTTCAGCTTCGCGGTGACGAGTTCACCTACCGTAACTCAGCGTCAGCTCTGCCATTGGCCCTCCAAGCGGCCTGAGGTTGTTGGTCAAGAATCGAGTGAATGCATAGCCGATGCGCAAATCCAGTTCAATTCTTGTCGATACAGCGTTGACAAGCTTTTCATCCAGGTTTGCAAGCCTTCTGGCTGCAGAGAGTACATGTCTAGAACGAGTCAGTTTGGAGATCAATATAACAGAGGGGCAGGCGCTGCTACATACGCCCGCTCCACGTTGCTGAACCTAGCACGCTTGACTGGTATACGGTTGTTGCCTTTGCGAGCAGCATTGACGATCTCCTGGCCGATATGCTCCCCTTCGCGGTCACAATCGGTCCATATCACCAGCAGCTGAGCCTGCTTGGCCTCGTTTTCGATGTTCTTAGCAATTGTCTTTTTATCCTACGCTTGGGTCAGCTCAGTCATGCAATGAATTGATGTCAGAATGCATACATCGTGAATGCTGGTATTCACAGGAGCACTAAATAGGGCTTCCGGCGGGGGATGGCTCCAGTTCCTGTACTCTTCGGGGAACTCAACGTTTGTGAGATGGCCAGATACGCAGGTCATGGTCACATCGCATGGCCCCCATGATTGCTGAAAATCAAATGTGAACGTGTAGTTTTTTATGTACTGATTGCGTGTGTTTTGCTGCATGAGCACATGTCAGCTATCCTGCTTGAAGCATTGGGTATGGCTAGCTCTTCTTCACTCACAGTTGAAATCCTGCCGCCAGACAGATGGCCAGCAACGGCCTTGGAGATAGATGGCTTTTCAGCCACGCACAGGACTTTCATGCTGATGCTTATCGTGCGCGGGTACCATGCCCTTTGCGATGAGAACACGGTTCGGGGCTGTCGAGTCGGAGAGGAAGCGCCCTTTCAACGCGACGCGTCTGAACTCAGGGTCAACCGTGAAACCATGGCAAACCTGTCCTTTCTCTTCGTATCCCGCGTACTTGTACCGCCAAACACGGCCTCATATTCATTTCTCTTCTGCCCAAAGCCGGTGACTGGGTGTCGAAGAAGCTGCAGAGTCAACGGATGATGTTGGGAATCGAGATGAAGGAATCTGGAATCGAAATTGCCAGCGCTCGCAGACCCACCGTACGTTGGCGTGGCAGGTGCGCTGTAGCGCCCACTTTACAGGCACTCGAGCGCGCTGACCTGGAGAGTTGGCAGCGGGGCGGTGATGGCCATGCTTGCCATGTACCGTTACACCCAGCCACCGAGTGCGGGTACTTCCAAGGCAAGACATTCCATCTATGACGCCGCTCCCAACCCGTTTCTGTTTTGCTTCATCAACATCAACCGCAATCTCGCCGCAGTCACATTGCCCTCACGATGCTTCTCCCCGTGCTCAAGTCCCTCCGGGATTGCAGTGACTACTCGCTGACGGTTGAGCCGTTCATCCCCCAGCTCTACGCGCTGCCGGCACGGCTGCTCGACATCAGGAGCCTTGAAGGCCTGACGCAGCTGTATATCGAGACGAATCCGCTCCTGTCCGCCTTTGCCGTGTCGGTCTTCCTCGCCGGCGGATTTCTGATCGTCTCCGAGGTGAACAGGAACTACTCGCAGGTTGACCGCCTGTGGAGCATCCTGCCCAATCTCTATGTCGTTCATCTCGCGATCTGGGCGCGTCTTGCTGGACTGCCTCACAGCCGCATTGACCTCGTTGCCGCATTCACCACCGCCTGGAGCGTACGAAGACCCAGTAGCCCTCGCTTCATCCAGGCTTATACTAATGCGTGCCCATCTAGTGCCGGTTGACGTTTAATTACTGGAGGAGAGGTGGCTACAGCGTCGGCTCCGAGGACTACAGATGGTTTGTTATTTCCAACTCATTTCATGTGAGCGTCGAGAACTGATGCCCGTGCCCAGGGAAATCGTCAAGAGCAGAATGCCCGGCGTAGCCTTCTTCCTCCTCAACGTCACATTCATCTCATTCATCCAAAGCGTCCTCTTGTTTGCGATCTCGTGCGTCCCGGCGTACGCCATCCTGCTCTCCTCCCGATTCGACCCCGAGATCACAGCAGCCGATCTCGCTTACTTTGCTGTCGAGGTCGCACTCGTCGTCAGCGAGTTCCTCAGCGACGGTCAGCAGTGGAGTATGTTTTACCCGACGTCCACAGGCGTTGCTACTTGACTAACACCAATCCTAGCCTACCAGGCCGCGAAGCACCAGTACTACAAAGATGCAAAGCTGCCCAGGGGTTGGAAGCAGGCCGACCTCGATCGAGGATTCATCACCTCCGGCCTGTGGGCCTACAGCAGACACCCCAACTTCTTCGCTGAGCAGGCCATCTGGTTCATCCTGTATCAGTGGAGCTGCTACGCCACAAACTCGCTGTACAGCTGGACGTTCATCGGCTGTGGGAGCTTGATCCTCCTCTTCCAAGGCTCAGGGTTGCTGACCGAGACCATCACCGCCAGCAAGTATCCGGAATACGCAGAGTATCAGAAGCAGGTGGGCATGTTCATTCCAACGTCCTTCCGGGGATACGAAGCTCCTGCGCACAAGCCAAGGGTTATCAGGACAAGCGACTTGGCAAAGCGTCAGCAGGAGAGGGAGAAGCAGAAGCAAAAGTAGACTGCTGTCATGTTCGAAAGCAATTAAATGTGCATTTTGGCGCAGGCGTCTGGCATATCCCGAGTTGGCTCGAATCCTGGTTCTCAGGTTGCTGTGCGTGGAGCGTGGTAGCATCCTTTGGCTCATCAAGTCTATTCATCTATATCGTAGTCTAGTCTATCTCATGCGGCATGTCTCAAGTCGCTCAGTTTATCAACGTAAAACGAAGGCACGGCAATGGCGTCCTTTTTCTGCCAGTCCTCCTTCTTGTCCACTCCGGTCTGAACATGAAGGGTGCCGCCCAGTTTGCCCTCGATGCCAAATTTGATGTCCGTGTTGAGGCGATCGCCAATCATGCACGTTTTTGATCGGTCGAGCTGGAACTTGCCCTCGATGGCGTCCATCATCGCTTGGCTTGGCTTGCCCAGCTCAAGTGGCTTCTGGCCACTCGCGTTGGCCAGGGGCACCATGACGGATCCAGCCCCGAGGAAGAGGTCATGATGAAGGGGGAGCGTCGAGTCGGTGTTGGTAGCCAGGAATATCGCTCCGCGTCTGAGGTAGTGCATCCCATAAGCCAGCTTGAGATAGTTTATGTGAAAGTCCAACCCACACAGCACGACGCCGACTTCGGGGTCCAGAAGGGACCCATCGGCGATGCCCTCGAAGTCGGCGGGCGTGATGTCTCTGCGGAAGTTGTCGTCGGTGCCGCCGATGAACGGAACGCCCTCTGATGCGAGCTCCTTCTCCACGCCGGCCTCACCGATGACGAAAACCTTGTTCTTCCCCGCGGGCAACTTGAGTATCCGGGAGATGTAAACGGCAGAGGAGTAAGCGGAGCCGAAGACGTCCTCAACGTCGCTCGGGATGTTTAGGCCGTTGAGTTTCTTGACGTAATCGCCGCGGGACTTGGTAGAGTTGTTGGTCACGAACACGGTCCTCTTGCCTAGGTATAGGTGGTGAGTGAGACGTGTAGTTCTATGAGGGGGTTCAGGGCCTAACCTTTTGAGCGGAGGAGTTGCAACGTCTCGGGGACGCCTTCGTAGACGTGGTCGCCGGACCACAAGACGCCTGGGCTGTGTCAGTCGCATTCGGCAAAGCAAGCCACCGCACTTACCATCGCAGTCGAACAAGAAGGTCTAGGCGTTTGTGTGTCAGCGAAAGTTCCATGGTGACGTTGGAGAGATAAACCACTCACGTCGAACTTGTCGATGAAGTCATTGAGCGCGGCCTTGTCGCCGGTGAGGTACTTGGGTTCTGCGGCCATATCGCTGGTCTACAGAAGATCCTCCTCTCTGCAAAAGGTTTATGGGACGGGGAAGATGACGGCCACGAAGGAAGACCCCCATGATGGAATCTTGCTCGGACACCAGTTCAATTGATTAGTCATGAGTCATGACCGATGTCGCCTTATCCCACTCTCGCAGGCATGAGATTTTTTGTAGAGCCGACAAGTCTCCGCATCTACTTGGCGTTTGAGACGCATGGCAGTGCTCCTTTGCTAAATTAGAGAGCAAACTGGCCATGCACACTCGGGTGGCAAGTTGCGATTCGAGGTATAGGGTAGGATTACAGGTGATGCTGGTCTACGAGCACATGTACTTCGACAAAGGCTGGACTGCACGGAAAGGAGACTGCCGTCGCCTTGCCTAGGAAATAAACTCGTACGTACCCATAAAAATCACCATCTGGCATGGTCATTGGAACTACCCGTGCCCCAGCCGATTCCTTTACCCGAGTCCTGTCGTGCTTTGCGACATGTGACAAGAAGCACAGGTAAAACCTTCAACGGCAAGAAGCGGATCATGTACGGTGTACGCCCAGCAAACCCCATGAAAGGTCGTGGCGGGCCCCATGGCCAATGGCACAGTGTATTTTGGAAGCGAGATTAGCGAATGCGAGCTTTCTTTGTCCGACTCTCCGCTAGCCTCAAGCCACGGCGGGATCAGCCTTCGGCATACCCAGACCACCCTCTGCCACCACCAACGGAGGAAGCGAGACTATCCGCAGGCTGTCCCTTCGCGGTGGGGTCCATCTTACCAAGAAGCCGGACCGTGGACTCGGTACGAGCCACCGACTGATACTGGACTGACACCGAAGCCTCGCATGGAAAAGAGGGGAACGTCAAGGCACCTAAGTATTGGTACAAGAGAGTCTATGCATGCGACTCGCGAGTCCGAGGGGCTTTGTTGGCCCATCCAACTGGTTGCCCTTTACAGTTGTCCTGCATCGTCTAGGGAGAGAACAAGGTTGCCTCCTACATTACATCGCGCAGTACGTATATTTGGGGATATTTAAGAAAACCACCGTTCCCTCGGTGCTGCAAGCATTCTCCTATCCTTCACGTCTCCGCGGCCCAGAAGTTCAACTCACCTCGACTACTCTTACCTCCTACACCAAGGCGACTTGTGTCTAAGTTTCCCAGACTTACCATGGATCCTCCCGCATCAAAGGAGACCTCGTCGACCGGCACACCATCGGTAAAAAATGCCACGCAAGATGTTCGCTCCGCCAGGCAAACCAACCCTTCGCCATCTTCATCCGTCCCATCTTCTGCCGACGCCGGCGTTCAAGATGGTAGCCGCCTTGATCAGAATAAAAACAGTCCCAAACCCGACAAACCTACCGACCGGTCGGATAGTTCTCGATGGGCGAGCCGCGAAAGCGAACTTAAAGCAAGCCTAGACGAAGACGGCAGGCCGGAGTGGTTGCGCAACAGCAAGTCTAGCAATGCGGAAATTGCGAAGAATCTGGAGGCAGCCAGGCAAGAAATGCTGAAGCTATCTGATATCGTAATGGCGAGTTATCCAAAGAACGGATGGCTTCCCCCAATAGAGAGCCAGAAATAAATTGAGGCACTCTCGGCAGGATCGAAGGCACGTCTGCCCTGGCACGGCACAGACGCTGGCGTTGGGGCAGAAGGATATACCCATGGTATCTCATCTCAGTATTGGGTGGAACACACTGGACAGTAACAATGAGAGGTCAATGGCTCGCGGATTTGTTTGTGATTTGGTTAGTTGCGCTCGTTGCACGGCTATTGAAGACTTTACGGCGGAGACAGTTGGGTGGGTAGTAATCAAGCAACCCTGTCCGCAATGGACTGAATGCGGGCGCCCAGCGTGAATCCATAAGCGACAACCGAGACGAACGTCGCGAGGTTGAGAAGGGAAGAGATGCCGTGCAGCATGCCAAACCTCTTGTTCAGGGCGCGCATCTCCTCCGAGTGTGGCCCTTCGGCGTACCACTCCTTGCCATCTCGCTTGACTGCGTCCTGTCAGCTTACATGCCACATGCTGTGCCATGAGAGTCAGGGCGTACCTTGTCCACGGCGCTCCTTCATGGTGCTGGTCGAGGCTGGCAGCAGCACCAGCAAATTCACGAGACCGGTCAGGAACATTGTCGCGATCGGCGCCAGCGAGTTCCATCGGCTGGACACGTCAAGGAGGCCGGTGATGCCGGAAGGAACACCGGCGAGCGCGTTACCGGGAAAGGTCAACGCAAGGACTGCTGGGAGGACCGTCTGCAGGCCAAAGTAGATGGGGAAGAGGCCGGACATGGCGGCGGAGAAGGCTGGCCTGTCAACCGTCTTGAACATGATGGGGCCATTGATGAATGACTTGATAGGTGCGGTTAGTCATCCGCGAAACTCATCTTGATGAGCGATGAGAGCTTACATGGAAGAACGATGTCCCTAACAACGTGCCGTAGCTGACGCATTGTGTAAGCTATTTGCTCGCTAGGTGCCTCGTCAAATTAAATACGCACGATATGACGTGGTACGGGGCCACGGAGAACAGGACTGAGCCGGCCATCTTGCTCCTTTGCGTTATGGACGACACAATGCAATTGACGAAGACTGTGAAAGCGCGGAAGAGAGGTGGAGTTGAGTTGCTGGACACGGAACAACGCCATCTCGGGCACCGCTAGGTCACGTGGCTTCGCGACGGACCCGCGTTGAGCCGTGGCCCCCGTTCCAGACGTCGTCTGCCTAAAGCGGGACGAGCGTCCACCTTGAACTTGGTCCACCTTCTCATTCACACGCTCTTCAAGGGCAGCGCTCGCCGCGTTCTATGAACCCCCATAGACGTCTTCGCACCTGCTGCTCTTAATCTTCACATAATTCCGATTGCCCACTATGGCGGAAAAGGAATCGACCGTGTTCATTCTGGACCTCGGCGCGTCCATGGCCCAGACAAACAGCGGCCGCAAGGAGTCGGATCTGGATTGGAGCATGCGCTACGTCTGGGACAAAATCACCGACATCGTGGCCGCGAACCGCAAGACACTATGTGTCGGCATTGTGGGACTGAGGACAGACGAGACCAGCAACAAGCTGCAAGAGGATACCGGATACGAGAACATCTCGGTGCTGCAGGAGCTTGGGCAGATGACCATGTCGAGCCTGCGATCGCTTCAGCCGTCGATCAAGCCGAGCAAGACGTTGTCAGGCGATGCGATTTCCGCCATTGTGGTGGCCGTCGACATGATTGACAACTTCACCAAGAAGCTCAAGTGGATCCGCAAGATCGTGCTCATCACCGATGGCCATGGGGAGCTGGATGCCGACGGCCTTGGCGACATAGCCAAAAAGATGAATGACTCCAACATTCAACTAACCGTTCTGTGAGTTTCCGCTGTGTTGTGTGCTGCGACCCAGCTAACCACTCAGGGGTGTGGACTTTGACGACCCAGAGTATGGCTACAAGGAGGAAGACAAGCCATCGGTCAAGGTATGTTCCTCAATCGACACCGTAATGAGCCCCGCTTACAGAGTGTCCGCCAGGCTGCGAATGAAACGACGCTGAGGAACTTGGTCAATGAGTGCCAGGGCGGAATCATCGCATCGATAGCTGAGGCGATCGACGAACTCGATACTCCCAGAGTCAAGTCGGTCAAGCCATACAAGACATACGACGGGGTCTTGACCCTCGGCGATCCGAAAAAGTTCCCTGCGGCGATGAATATTAATGTGGAGCGGTACTTTAAGACGCATCTTGCTCGACCCCTGGGCGCGAGCACCGTGGTTGTCAAGTCTGAACAAGCCGGAGGCACTCAGTCGACTCACACACTGGATGAGGATGAGATGGAGGGGATCGAGTTCTCTGCAGTGAAACAGGCTCGTACGTACAAGGTTAACGACCCTGATGCGCCGGGCGGCAAGCGCGACGTCGAGTTTGAGTCGCTGGCCAAGGGGTACGAGTACGGGAGGACGGCGGTGCACATCAGCGAGTCCGAGCACAACATCACCAAGATTGAAACTCAGAAGGCCTTTTCTATCATTGGGTTCATTCCGTGGAACAAGGTGAGTGGCTCGGGTGTCCTCGCAGGGTTTTGCTACTGACGCCGCGCCTAGTATGAGCCGTTTCTCAACATGGGCGAAACCTGCGTCACGCATGCCCGAAAACATGATGCAAAGTCTGGTCTCGCACTGTCTTCATTGATCTGGGCGCTCATGGAGCTCGAGTCATATGCAATTGCCCGCATTGTCATCAAAGACGGCAAAGACCCTTTGCTGGTGCTACTGGCGCCGCATATCGACCCGGACTTTGAGTGCCTGTATGACGTTCCCCTACCATTCGCAGAAGACGTGCGCAGCTATCAGTTCCCGCCACTGGACAAGGTCATCACAGTCAGCGGGCAGACGTTGACCAAGCACCGGCTGTTGCCGTCGGATGAGTTGAACGAGGCAATGAGCGACTATGTGGACGCAATGGATCTCTCCACGTACGGCATAGACGGAGAAGGGTACGTTAAAAGCCCATATGCTGGCATGGAATCCCCGTGCTGATATGTTCCAGGGATCCCGCGGAGTATGCGCCGATTGACGAAACGTTCAACCCGGCCGTCCACCGTGTCAACCACGCAGTCAAGATGCGCGCAGTACATACCGAGAGACTCGTTCCGGAAACGCCATCTGTGCTTCTCCGGTTCTCGTCTCCGCCTGAGGATCTAATAGAGAAGGTTCAGAGTAGGATAGACACTCTGGTGGAGGCAGCAGAAGTCAAGAAGGTGCCCCCGAAAGCCAAGGGCAGACGACACAGAGAAGCTGTTAAACCCATCTCGGGCCTGGACGTGGATGCCTTGCTCGGCGAGGAGAAGAAAGGGCATGTGTCCGTGGAGAATGCGGTTCCAGACTTCAAGCGGGCACTGGCTTCGACTGAGGAAATCAGCGAGATCGAAGACGCGTCCAAGCAGATGGGAACTATTATTCGGTCTCTGGTCACGGACAGCTTCGGCGACAGCAAATACTCACAGGCTCTGGAGTGTATCGGCGTGATGCGAGAGGAGCTGGTGAACCTGGAAGAGCCTGGAGTGTACAACTCATTCGTGCGCGACCTGAAGAAGGGCCTGCTATCTGGCGCGCTTGGCGGAGACCGGAGAGACTTTTGGTTCAAGGTACGGTGGTCGAGGCTAGGGCTGGTTGAACAGGAGCAGTCAGAGTCGTCTAGTGTCACGCTTGAGGAGGCAGAAGAGGTAAGAACCCCGAAAATGTGGCCTGTCCAGTTGCTGACGTGGCGAGCAGTTTTACAAGTCGAGGTAACACGGAGTTGCTCTGTCCCGACGTTGTGTCTACCCTACATACGAGCAGCATGTGCAATGTCAATGGAAGGCCTTGAAATTGTTAGGAAAGCGCGGATGCGTACTTTGTAGTACAACAGTAAATCGTCGTTGGGGATGGAGAGCCTCAGGCAACGGGTTGTTGCAGCCTCCACTGGTTGTCATGCCAGCCCTAAACCGCGAGGTGTTTGCACTTCCTATCAATTTCTACCCGCTCCCAATTTCTCCTAGCTTTCACAACAACACAGCGCAAGTCTTCTGGCACCATTCATTCCCGTCGAGGCCTTCACCTAGTAATTACCTCACTCGGGTGCTCACACCTTTACACCTTCGTCTCAGCAACGTGCCACCTCACGGCTTCACTGCCCGTCCCTCTTTCAACATGTCTGACAGCGACCTGCTTGCGCGACTGGACCTGCTCCAGGAGATCCTGGGGAAGAAGGTTACTCTCCGAGACCCGTCTGAGCTCAGCGATGAAGAGGAGCCTCCGGCGCCAGAGGCAATGTCGAGAGAAAACTCGGACTGGGAGCAGCGGCAGACCAAGGACGACACTCAGGCCAGCAACGCGTGGAACCAGGAGCCACCCGCAAAGCGGGAGCCGCAGCCCATCCCGAACCTCGATCAGGACGTTCTTTCTGCCAACGCGGGCTTTGACTGCTCTTCCCTCCGCGTCGGTGAAGTTCTCAGCAAGGAGGCTACCTTCAGCCCATGGAAGACAATTCTTGCCTACCCAAACAACTTCATCGGAAAGACCAACAGCCCACGCGTATGTCTTGCGAGTCCTCGATGCTCTTCCATCTAATATTTCGAGCTGACAAAGCGGTAGGCGCGTCCGTTCTTCGACAAAATTCTCCAGGGCAACACTTGGGACATGTATGCTACATCCAAAGCATCTTATCGGAACGCATCGCTGACCCGTCCAGCTTCTACCTGCACGATCCGGCAAAGCCCAAAGAGCCACCGCACCTGATGGTGCCGACGGACCAGTTCGAAAACTTCCTGACAGGAGTCAACAAGGCGCTGAACACAGCGCTGACGATCCCTCCTGGCGTGAACCGGCGTAGGTTCTGCCTCAAGTTCGGCAGAGGAGGTACCCCGCAGCCGCGATATCTCCTGCGGGCGAAAGATGAAAGCGCTCTGGAGATCAGTTCCTGGCCAGAAATCTCGGAGGGTGATGTTGAGGCTTTCAACAAGGCCCCCAAGATGCGACAGGAAGACTTCGCTGGGGCGCTGGCCACAATCAGCCGGTCAAAAGACAACTCGGACAGGAACCAGAGATCCCAGGCAAAGGCTAACCAGCGAGCTCTGGACCGGCAGTTGATGATGCACCAGACCCAGGAGTATCTCGGGCTCCGACAGGGTGGCACCACCAGACGTGTTGTGTTTGTGTGTATGGACATCGAAGCAGTCGAGGTAGCGCCTCACCCGGTGTCGGAAGTGGGCATTGCCATTCTGGATGCAGACGACATCCGCGACGTGGCGCCAGGCCCAAGTGGTTCGAACTGGTGGCAGTTCGTCAAGGCCTTCCACCTCCGAACGAAGGAGTATTCTGGATTGGTGAACTATCGATATGTGCATGGCTGCCCTGGCGCCTTCGACTTTGGGTAAGGCTGGCATGCACATGGGCTTTCGTCTGAGGCATGCACTGACATTTCCTCCAGCACCAGCACATTTCCTGCAAGGAACGAACTCGCCGATGTGATTAGATCGACCCTGCAGCCTTACACGGACGGACGCCCCGACGTAGTCTTTGTCGCGCACGACACGAAGGCAGATGTCAGGTACCTCTCGAGCATCGGCTTCGACGTCCTCGACATGCCCGGCATGCTTGGCAACATCGACACCGTGCTCTTGCACCAAGCGTGGCGCAACTCGAACGATGGACGGAGCCTAGGGTCAGTTCTCTCCGACCTCTGCATTCCGAACAAGCACCTCCACAACGCTGGCAACGACGCGGTGTATACGCTACGTGCCATGGTGGGCCTCGCCGTGGAGCAGCTACGCAAGGACGAGACCGATGCAAAGGGCGAGGAGTATGTGCCCGCGCTGTGGCAGGATCAGACCAAGGGGGCGTGACGGGATTCGGAGTGTTGGACTTGAGGAGAGAATGGGCACTTTTGAGTGACCCCTGACTTTATGGGACATTACCTAGCCGGCTCAGACGACATGTCTGCCCTCGTGCTCTAGCTAGCTCTCGAATCAACCCAGAAAACGCCATCGCTATGTAAACACGTATTGTACAGGAGACATACACGGCCGGGCCATCCCGTCTTGTGATGCAGCCTTTCGCTCGAGGAGCGCCCGGAATCGAAGAGTCGTATCTCGCAGTGTGACAGGATCGCAGAACATACGGACACTCGTGTCGACGGAGCTTCGAAGAGTGGGATCTCGCGCGGGCTCAGTGCGGCGTCGCCTTGTCCAAGAACTCCTTCGCCTCGTTGACCTTTGTCGCGAGGTACGGGCTGCCGCCGCGGTCGGGGTGGTTGAGCAGCATGAGCGTGCGGTGCGCCTTGCGGACCTTGTCCTTGGTGATGGAGCGCTCACTAACAGGCGGCCGGTCAGTAACCTCGCGTCGCAAACCACGTAACGGGGGGCGGGGACGGTTGCATACTTGAGCGACAGGATGAGGGACGCCTCCTTCTTGTTCATCTTGGGCTCGAAGCCGCCCTTGTAAAAGGCCTTGCCCATGGCGCCGACGCCGCCGCGGGAGCGCCGCCATGCGACGAGACCGGCTCGGCCCTGCGTCTCCCATGTCAGTCTCGCGCCAGGGCAGCAGTTTGAAGGGGGGGCGGGGGGCGGCGACGTACCAGGAAGGCGGCGGCGGCGGCTCCGGCGCCCAATGCGAAGACTGAAGCCATTTTCGGTGGAGGATGCGGTGGGTGAGGGTTGGTTGCTGGCGGTTTGGAGGATTGTCGGCGCGGGAGGAAGTTTTGCGATGGTCGGAAGGGATCGGGCGGGAGAGGGTTGTTCCGCTCCGGATGCCCAGGACATCTACGAGTACATTCAACGGGAGGGGCCGCTGCTCCCGCTACCAGTATTTACACACATGGTCTGGGGACCATTATCCCACAATTTTATAGCGGAGTTTGATGGCATATCTGAAGATGGAATATTCGAAGATGAGGTGGAGTGTTCTTCGTGGGACGGGCCCTGCATCTGTCGGCGCACCCGGTGTCTCAGAGGCTGACGTGCTGCTGAGTGTCCATGACTCCATATTACTCCTTTACCGTTTCTCGAAATGCAAACGCTCGCCTCCTCGGCAACGGCTATCGGGGCATCCAGCGCCGGACACGTTGGACAGGCGCGATAGGCACCGCCAAAACAGGAAGTCCAAGGTACGAGGTAAACGCTCCAATCAGCATGGGGGCGGGGCAACGGACCTGCCTCTGGTCTAAGCCGAGAGGCACAGCCTGACGCCGAAGGATCCTTGCTTCTGCTGCTGCTTGCATCCGTTCTTCTCATCGTGAGCTGGCGTTGCGAGCTTGAGACTCACTGACACGGCTTGCGGATATTGAAAACCGGTCTGGACCAAGCCGCTCAACGCCAGAGGTCTGAGCGCGGGCGTTCCCTGTTCCCGCTATCAGTTCGGCGGCGTGAATCGTCCTCCTCATCCTTGATCGAGCATACACAAGCGAGAGACATCACCATTGATCGAGCTTACACAAGCGAGAACACTCACCATGGCCGAGAAGATGATGCCTCGCGATGAGGCCCAGCCGCCGCCGCTGCAGAGGAGGACGTCGAAGCGCAGCATCAAGGCGCCCATCATCGCGGCCCTGGGGCTGCTGGCGACGGTCTCTGTGTGGAACAAGTTCCGACATCCAGTCGTGCTAGACGATGACACTGGCAAGCCGCCATCGTGGAGCTGGGAGGATGCAAGTATCATGACATGCTCAATGTGCCGAGCCGTGCTGACGCTACGGACAGGTCAAGCCGAGCAGGGCCTTGCAGTGGACCAAGTGCTACGATGGTGCCTTGGAATGCGCAAGACTCGACGTATGCCCATGTCATCAAGTTCAGCCACTGACGACTTTCTGACCTTTGAGGTGCGCAGGTGCCCATGGACTGGAAGAACCCGTCAGACGAGGAGCGCGTCACCCTCGGCGTGGTCAAGCTGGCGGCCAAGTCAAAGGAGAACCCGCTGCCGCCAGTATTTATCAACCCAGGTGTTCGTCTTCCCTGCGTGAGCAGAGTCTTGGCCGGAGGTGTGCCTGCTAATAGACGTGTTCGTAGGGGCCTGGGGGTTCGGGCGTTAATATTGTGCGGAAGGGCGGCGCCGAGTTGCAGACCATTGTCGGGGACAACCAGGTGAGCCGTCCTAGCAAGAACTCGCGCCAGATGCGGCGCTGACTGCTCTAAAGGACATCATCTCCTGGGACCCGCGAGGAGGTATGCTTGCTCTCCCATACACCCTCGTAGCATGTTGGGAACCTATCCAACGAAACATCATCTAGTCGGCGTCTCCACTCCGAGGATGGAGTGCTGGGGAACTGCCCAGAAGAGGGAGCTGTGGACCATGCAAGGCACGGGTGTCATTGACGAGCGACCCGGCCTGCTTTACGACACCTACTCGCGCGGTCTTGCCTATGCCGGCGCCTGCGAGAAGGCACTCAACGACACGAACATCCTCAAGCACCTCAGCACGGCGTACCACGCGCGCGACATGCTGGAGATCCTGGACGGGACCGGGTTCCCAAAGCTGCGATACTGGGGCTTCAGCTACGGCACGGCGCTCGGCGGTGCCTTTGCGGGACTCTTCCCGGACCGCGTGGAGCGGCTCGTGAGCGACGGTAAGCGGCCCTCGTAACCGCATGCCGCGGGCGGAGAGATCTGACGGTCTGGGCGACTGCAGGGAACGTCGACTACGACGAGTGGTTTGGCAGGGGCCTCCGCAGCTACCTGGCTGACGCCGACACCATCTTCGACGCCTTCGACGGCGCCTGTCACGAGGCCGGCAAGGAGAAGTGCGACTTCTGGGCCCCCAGCGCCGACGCCGTCCAGGAGCGCCGCGCCAGCCTCCTCGCGAGCCTCAAGAAGCGGCCCGTCCTCATCCCCGCGTGGTCGCGCGCCAGCGGGCCCGAGATGCCCGAGCGCGTCACCTACACCAAGGCGCAGCGCCTCGCGCAGCGCCTCGTCTACGCGCCCGCCCACACCTTCGGCGCCCTGGCCACCATCTACGCCGCGCTCGAGGCCGGCGACGGGCTGCCCTACTACGACATGCTGCAGGCGGCGCGCGAGAGCACCGGCGGCGGCGGCGGGTCCAAGCTGCTGTGCTCGCTGACGGACACGCCGGCGACGATGCCTCAGGAGACCACGTCCGAGCCGGACGCCTTCCCCGGCATCATGTGCTCCGACTCGCGGGCGCTCGACTCGCTCGAGGAGTTCGAGGAGTACGCGAGGGTGCTGCAGGCGAGCAGCCGCTGGATGGGCGCGACACATGCGGATTTCGGGGCCGGCTGCGTGGGCAGGACCATCAAGCCCGGGTGGCGCTTCACGATGGGTAGGTATGCGAGATACCGACACGGGAGGCCCGCGTGCTGACTGCAGACGCCGCAGATGACATCAAGGCGGACACGGACTATCCCATCCTCTACATCGGCAACACGGCCGACAACGTCACGCCCCTGGCCAGCGCGTACAACAACTCGGCCCGCTTCCCCAGCTCCGCCGTCCTCGTGCAAAAGTCCTACGGCGTACGTCGTTCCCCTTTCGCCTCCCCCCCTCATTGCTCTTGCTAATGTCTGCCGATGCCAGCACTGCTCCCTCGCCGTGCCGTCGACCTGCACCGCCAGGCACATCCGCGCGTACTTCCAGAACGGCACGCTGCCCGCCTCGGGGACCGAGTGCGAGCCCGACTACGGCCTGTTTGACATGCCGGCACCGAGGGACGTCGGGGCCCTGAAGCAGCAGGACGAGCTGTCGAGGGCGGTGTACGAGCTGTCGCGCAAGACGGAGGTTGTGATGCACTACACCCTTTGAGATTCCGTCGTCGTGTAGCGCTTGGAGGCGCCTCGAGGGAGGCAAGCATGTAGAACCAGGATGGTATTTCCGCTCCGTCAATATCAAATCGCTTCTCTGGTCCATCCATGTCCACCGTGCGAGACAGCTCACTCCGACCAAAGACCTCGCTCCTCCACCCCCTTGTCCCTCCCATGATGCACCTTCTCCGGCATCCGCAGCCCCCTGTCCACAACCTCCTTCGCCCTCCTCTCCAGCTCCTCGACCTTGCCCCCCGCCCCATCCGCATCACCATCAGCCACGTCCTCGCCCTCCGCCGTCGACGCCCAGTTCCCCGCGCCGCCGCGCCCGCCCATGCCGCGCCCCCGCTGCTGCCGCAGGCTCGCCTCCACGGCCGCGCTCATCTGCTGCCCCGTCTCACGCGCGTCCGGGTGCTGCGCCGCGTCGACGACGTTGCCCGCCCCGCCGCGGCCC
>JALHCC010000157.1:0-65496 GCA_024340765.1 Tolypocladium cylindrosporum | reverse complement strand
GCTGCGGTCGGTCGGTTTGATGAAAATTCACGGTCGGTCGGTCTGCGGTCTGAAGGTGGTCTGTCAGACGGTCTGTCAGACGGTCGGTTTGTTAGCCACACTGGGAATACCTCCGCTCGGCGCCATGGCGTGTCCTCCTCCTCCGCGTCTTCATCTTCTTGACCCCTAGTTTCCTGCAGGGTCGCCACGCCCGGGAGCAGATATGCCCGGCAAAGCTCTCCCCGACCGCCTACCTCGACGGCATGCGTGGCCTGGCCGCCCTCTTCGTCTTTTTTTGTCACTACTTTTACCAAGCCTTCGTCATTGCCGAGGGCTGGGGCTGCGGCGAGACCAACTACCACATCCTCAAGCTCCCTTTCCTGCGTCTTTGGTACCAGGGGCCGCCCGCCGTCTGCGTCTTCTTCGTCATCTCCGGCTACGCTTTGTCGTACCGCCCCTTGAAATTGATTCGCAGCCGCTCCTTTTCCGACTTCTCAACCACCATGAGCTCCCTTGTTTTCCGACGGGGCATTCGACTGTACCTCCCGACCGCCATCTCAACCTTCATGATCATCTGCCTGCTGCGAGTGGGAGCATACGAGTGGACCCGGGACTTTGCCAACGACCGGGCTTATATGAAAAACATCGTAGAGCCCCACCCCCTGCGCATGGACGATGCATATGCGCAATACAGGGACTGGGTCATACACATGTACAAGTTTGTCCATGTCTTTGGCTGGGACAAGTTTGGCGGAAGCACATGTAAGGAGTGACCGCCTTCGTGGAACCCGCATTTGCCACTAACAACACCTGCTTCAGTCTACGACGTGCACCTGTGGACGATTCCTGTCGAGTTTCGGTGTTCCCTCTATCTTTTCTTAGTCATTATCGGCACGGCCCGGCTACGGACGAGGCTTCGGTTCCTCGTCCTCGGCGGCGTCATGTGGTTCGTTTATCGCCACTCGAGATGGGAGCTGTTCCTCTTTTACTGCGGCATGATCTTCGCCGAATGGGACCACATCAGAGGCGCTCACGTTTCACCTCTCCCCCTACCCCAGGATCAGAAACAGGCGCAGCCTTCCCGACCACTTTTCAAGAGAGTGTTTTGGATTCTGGTCAGCCTCCTCGGCCTCTACCTGATGGGCCAGCCAGATGGCCGAGGAGAAATTACCCCTGGGTGGAGGTACCTGTCGTCGATTATTCCAGAATGGTGGGAGGAAGAACGGTACCGCTACTGGCAATCCACTGGCGCCGTGGTCTTCGTCTTTGCTGTCGGCCATTCAAAGGGTTGGCAGCGATTCTTCAACACGGCCGTGGTGCAATACTTTGGCAAGATATCGTATGCCATTTACCTCATGCACGGGCCTGCGATGCATACCGTTGGGTATCACTGGGAGAAGTGGGCGTACAGCATGACGGGCGTGGAGGGATACTGGTACAATGCGGGCTTCGTGCTCGGGGCTTGCTTCTGTATCCCGACGGTGATTTGGTGGGCTGATGTGTTCTGGCGGGCCGTGGACATTCCGACTGTCAAGTTTGCCAAGTGGTTCGAGCAGAGGTGCATAGCCAAGGATTAATGGCCGGGGTTCTCTTGTTGCATCGAGGTTCCTGATTTCGAGTCGGACCTCTGACATAGACGGGCGAGGGAAGGAAAACTGACTGGAGGGCGTTGGCGGTGTTACCACGTTTGACTTTTTTTGGGGCAGGATACCCACGGGTACAGTCACAGACGCAAAGCTGTAGACGATTCATTCCTTGCCAGCTGCAATACATAATGCCATAACATGCTGTCGATGGAGGCCTTTCGCGCCGCAGCTGAATGGCCAATCATGACGTTACTGTTTCCAGGCCACGGCACGTGTAATTCTTCATTGTTCACTCAGTTTTGGTGGTCGGAGCAGAAGTGATTACCAGGGATCGATGAGATGCTATTAGTTCGTAAGTTTTATCCAATTTCTCTTGCGCGCTCCATCATTACTCGTGCCCATCAGTCCTCCTTCTTCTCCTTCGGATACACCTTCTTCCCGGCAACCCACGTCTCCCTCACCTTGAGCGACCGCAGCCTCTCGATATCCATGTCCTCCTCAATGGGCTCGTCCAGCACGACCCAGTCCGCGAACGCACCCTCCTTGATGACCCCCACGTGGTCCTCGAGGAACGCCCCGTAGGCGGCGGCGCCGGTGAACCCCCACAGGGCCGCGTCGAGAGTAAGGGCCTCTTCGGCGTGCCAGCCCTCGGCGCTGCCGTTGAGGCCGAGCCCCGTGGCGGGGCTCTTGCGCGTGACGGCGGCGTAGATGCCGTGGAAGGGGTTCGGGGGCTCGACGGGGAAGTCGCTGCCGAGGATGGGCCCGGGCCCGACGTCGAGCAGCGACTTCATGCGGTAGGCCTCCTTGGCGGTGCGCTCGGGGCCGAGGCGGGCGAGGGCGTACTTCATGTCCGAGGTGGCGTGGGTGGGCTGGATGGAGGGTATGATGCCGAGCGCGCGCATGCGGCGCTGGTCGTCCGGGTGGATGATCTGGGTGTGCTCGATGCGGAAGCGCTGCTCGCCCTGGCACGCGGCGAGGGCGTCGGGGGTGGCGGCGTCGGGGCACACCTTCTTCAGGGCGGCCTCGAGGGCGTCGATGGCGTTGCGGTTGGCGAGGTCCCCGATGGCGTGGATGTTGACCTGGTAGCCTCTTTCGGCCCAGTTCTTGGTCACTTCGTTGAGGTCGGAGGCGTTGATGAGGAGGGAGCCCGAGGTCCAGTCGCGGTCGCTGTAGGGCTCGAGCATGGCGCTGCCCCAGCTGCCGAGGGCGCCGTCTGTGGGGGTCGTTGAGCGTCGTGATATAGCAGCGATGAGAGTATGGGGATGGGGGGCAACGTACCAGCAAAGAGCTTGACGCTGCGAACGGAGACCATGTGGTCGCCTCTGTCGATCTTCTCACTGTCATAGCAGTAGCTGTTCCTTGTTCTGCACTCCAGCATGGCATACACCCGGACCGTCCAGTCGTCCTTCTCTCTGTCGGCCATCCAGTTGAACAAAATGTGGTCGTCGCGTGTGGAGCCGGCGTCATGGATGCCGACGAGGCCAACCTCGTTGAGCTTCGCAATGGCCGCCTTGACGTGCTCCCTCCTGACCTTGTTTTTGGGCTTGGGCCACCGGCGCACGACTTGCCCCATGGCGTTGTCGCAGAAGACGCCCATGCCCGGGTCACGGATGATTTCGCCGCCGGGGACGTCGGGGATGTCGTCGGGGAGTAGGTCGAGCACGGCTTGGGAGACCCATGTGCAGTGGACATCAACGCGGTCGAGCATAATGTAGAGGCCATCGAGTGGTGGGTCCAGCTTGAGGTCGGCCTGTGAGAGGAGTATCAGTCAAGGTCCTGCAGCAGTGGTACCACTGGAGAGGTGTTGGGCTCACTGCTGTAGGCATGCGGCCAAAGGCGGCTTGATCCCACCCGACTCCGCGAATCCAGTGGCGCTTCTTGCCGGCTTTGGGGTTGGCTTCACGGAAGGCCTTGATCCGATCTCGAACATCGTCAAGGGACTTGGACCCAAACAGGTCAACCGAGTGGAGGAACTGGCCGTACTGCAGCAGGTGGCCGTGTCCGTCCCACAGCCCGGGGATGACGTAGCCGTCCGTGGTGTCAATCTCGGGGAGCTCTCGAGGCCGCTCGTCCTCGGTCCATACATGGCTGAACTTGCCGCCCTTGACCGTGAAGCATTCCGCCCTCAGCCGGGTCTTGTCCTGCGTCCTGACGCGCTTGTAGCAGTGCTCCACGGCCTCGAGGTCCGACGCTGTTGTGAGGGGGGTCTGGAGGCGCAGTGCGACCGCGAGGGCCACGGCGGCGACGGAGAAGAGGAAGCCCCATCGGAGCAATGGTGTTGAGAACATGACTTAGATCAAGAGATTCGGAGATGGAGGTGTGCCGTGGCTCGACTGGAAACAAAGTGACAAGCCAGTTGATTGAGAATGAACCGCGTACCAGTCTGTCCCATATCAATCCAGGGTCTCAAGAAGAAGAGGAGGAGGAGGGAGAAGAAAAAGTGAAAATCGTCTGCGCTGGCAAGGTCGGACAGATGCCGCCTTTTAAGGCAATCGGAGCCAAGCCGGGCAGTCGATCTCGCGGGACGCCACAGGCTTTATTATTCATCGCGGCGGTTCGGCAGGCGCGCCAATTGGCCAGAGACGGCGGGCGCTCCCGCTGGTGCGTCGACGAGCCAGACGCGCCGTATTTAGGGTGGTGCTGGTCGAAGCATCGCGATGCAAAGCTTTCGTGGCTGTCTTTGGCGAGGGGGAGTGAGGTCGTTGACTTTCCCCGGCTTCGAGCACGTGGTGAATCTGGGGTTCCCCCACAGCTTGTGGGGTCGCAAGGCCTTGGGGCCTCAGGTCGAAGATCAGGGTTCTCCTGTCCTCATCCTCCCGGGGTCTCGATTCACTGGCCGACGGCTCACGAGCAATGAACGAGGCGGCTCTCAACCGGCGCTCGCTGCCCCTTTTCCCCTGGCGGGGAGAGCCGCACTGACCATGCGCGGGAATCTGGCTCGCGCTTCATTCACTGCGCCGTCGGCTGTCTCCTCCCGACAGTCACTGCCGGTGTAGCCATCGTGAGTGCCTATATAAGCGACAGTCTTGCGCCCTTCACGGTCTAACCCGGCGCAGGAATCTAACGAGCATCTCGGAAACACCACTCCTCCATCCAACCATGACGCTCTCCACCGCCGAGCTCGACGCCCTCGCGGCCACGGACGTCCGCGAGGCCCTCGCCCCAGACGTGCTCCTCCCCGTCCTCGCCTCGCCGCCCTTCATCCGCACGCGCTCCCTCATCAACTTCCGCGACGCCGGCGCCGCCCCCGGCAGCGCCCTGCCCGCGGGCCGCTTCTACCGCTCCGGCGTCCTCGACGGCGCGGCCAGGGACCCGGAGGCGCTCGCCTGGATGGCCGCCCACGTGCGCCGCATCTTCGACCTGCGCCTCGCCAAGGAGCGCGCGCGCATGCCGGACCCGGTCGTCCCCGGCGTCGAGAACGTCTGGCTCCAGGGACATGAGAGCTACCCGACGCCTCTCCTCGAGGAATTTTCCGTCGATGGCGGCGTGGCGGCGTGGAGGAGGCAGTATATGGGCGTGGTGCTCAGCTACCGCCCCATCATCCGGGCCCTGCTGGAGCATGTGCGGGATCGACCGACGGAGCCGGTCCTCTTTCACTGCACGGGTGAGGCACACTCCCCGCTCCCTGCTCACTCTCCTTTCACTAACATTCTCTGCCTCCCATCAGCCGGCCGTGACCGCACCGGCGTCGTCGCCGGCCTTCTGCACCACCTCGCCGGCACGCCACCCCAGGACGCGGCCCGAGACTACATGATCTCGCGCATTGGCACCGAGCCCGCACGCGAGCTGCTCCTGCAGTACGCCATGGCCAGCGTTGGTGTCACGGACCCGGAGACGCCGGGCTTCTTCAACCTCGTCAGCCTGCGGCCCGAGTTCTGGGAGGCCTTCCTCGAGGGCCTGGGCGACGAGTTTGGCGGCTGGGACGGCTACGTGACCAAGGGGCTGGGGTTTTCGGAGGGCGACCTGGCGAAGATCAAGGAGAACATGCGGTCGTAGGTTGTGCCTCGTCTTTAGAACCGCCGATGCTGGGGGCTGTGGTTTGGGTAGACGTGGACATGCCTGATAGAGGGACTGAATAAAGATCACTCACACACAGCCGAATCACCAATCATGTTGGAACCTACTTAAGCCCTCAGACATCCGCTCAAAATGGGTTGCGTATCTGTAGCGTCGTTGATTGGGCACTCTTCTGCGAGGTCCTGGCTTATGGGGTTTGAGTGTGTAAGCCGTCGGTGCAAAGGTTGCCCGTGAAAGCCCATAAGCCCACGAGAGCCCATGGGTATCCCACTCGAGCCCGGCGGCCAGTCCATTCAAGGCCCATTGCACTGCCAACACTTGCCAATGGCGTAACTGCGATAAGCAGGTCGCACTGTTCTCACTGCGATCAAGTCTGGAGCGTTTGGGCCATCGAGGTCGTGGGCTGAAATGAACGCCCATGTCCTCGGTCAGTCCTACGCAGCAATCACCAATATGCACAATCCTTTACCGACTGGAAACTCCAATATCTAGTCGCCATTACGCACATGCAGGCAGTGACGAACTCTGCAGCATGTGAAAACACTAGTATCGGTACCGCAGTTCGTGCAGGAACTCAGTACGAGTACACGTTCAGATATGCAAGCAACACAAGGCAACGTCAGCGTTGCAGTCTCCGCCGAACAAAAACGGGCCAAAATTACAACCTCGCGGAAGGATCAGAAGCGCTGCTGTAACGTTACATAACTTGACCATGTCCATCTCGATCCTCCTGCATGTCGTGCATTCAACCCGTCTTCTGCAACGCACCCCCACGACCAGCCCTCCGCATGACATCACCCTCAGCCACAGGACCCTGAAGGGCGCCACCGCACCCCTGCCAATGACGTGCCCCAGCCACAAGGGTCCCCTACGACGTCCAGAACCAAGCTTTCGACACACATACATCTCTGCCCTTGTCCGCTCTTATCTTGGAGGGTTAGTAGTAGCCTAGAGAAGAGAGGCTGCAGTGGTCGGCAGGGATGCGAACTGTGGTGTTCGTTTGCGGGCTTGTTGGCGGAGGCATGGCATCATTGCGTGTGGCAGGCCCGTCATGATGGGGATGGCTTCCTTGGACGGGCGCCGATCACCTGGGCTCGTCACTCGAGAATCCAGAATCCGGTGTCTTGTCCACCTCGTCGAATTGCTTATATATATCCCCTTCAGCGCTACCACAATCAACTCACTCTGTATTCAATCCAGACTCCAAACATCAAGACTTGTCCCAGAAAAGAAACAACACCAACAAAACACCAAACAGCCATCATGTTCTCCAGCCGCAAGAATCGTCACCACCATCACCACACTACCACCACCGCCGCCTCTCATCCCCCTCGCCGCCGTGGCATCTTCTCCCGCCGCCGCGCCGTTCCTGTCCACCACCACACAACCACCGCCGCCGCCTCTCACCCCCCTCGCCGCCGTGGCATCTTCTCCCGTCGCCGCGCCGTTCCCGTCCACCACCAGCAGCGCAAGCCCACCATGAAGGACAAGATCAGCGGAGCCTTCACCAAGTTGAGGGGAAGCCTGACGGGTCGACCCGGTCTAAAGGTGAGAACCCAGGCTCTACGAGAGTGTTAATGCACAGTTACTGACAGTGCGTGAATAGGCCGCTGGCGCTCGCCGCATGCATGGCACCGATGGTCGCGGATCGCACCGTCGCCGCCAATTCTTGTAACTGCCAACGAGGTCCATGAGAAAGACCCGGGCGGCCGAGGACATCACGACATGACATCACGACATGCGGATTTCACGCATCACATCTCGCAAGACGTTCCCTTTTCTGTTATCGATTTGTTGGCCACAATGTATTATACCCTGCCCTCGACTAGGCATCACGATCCCTGCGATTCAGTTGAGCCCTCAACGGGCAATGCGGCGTTTGTATTTTTAGTACTAGATGTACCCTGTTTGTACAGCCAATCTAAAGCAATCTCGTCAGGTGTATAGCTCCTGTTCGTGAGTCTCCCACAAGTTAGCAATGATATTCGAGGTGGAAATATTTCCACAACGTACGGTACGCCACCAGACTGCGGCAAGGATGAGACCTGTGAATCCCTTCCTTGACCGGGGCAGAACTGGTGCTCCTTTCAAATCATTGGCAACCGCCCTGTGTGCCTTCACTTGTCCATCTGCCTGGCCCGCGCTACTAAAGCAGCTCGTCCAAGTCTTCGGGTCCGGTGGTCGGGGGACGAAACGGCGGCGCAACGCGCACTCCGGGTCGAAGTTTCATTCGGTCGTGGGCAGGCTGTGGGATTCGAGACTTGCGTGCGGAGCTTACACCCGACAGTGCGAGTGGATCGGTATCTCGAACACTCGATGCGCGTCCCTTTATGAGCCGATTCTGGTCTTTGTCCGGCAGCATCGACTTCAGGGCCGCTTTCTTCCTACAAGGTTGTCAACACCGACTTTTGCTTCAGTCCCCAGGAGTGCTTTGTACCGCTGGAAAGCCAGTTCAAGTTCTTTTAATTCCTTCTTGCTCGGAGACGGATGCTTCTTCACTCGCTCGGATCCCCTAAGAGAGCCGAGCCGATCGTTTGATCGTAGTGCTTCTGGGCGGAGCTGTCCCGCCGGCTTGACAACTATCTTCGATTCACTCGACTTCAGCGTGACTTTGCGTGCAGGTGTTCTCGCCACGTCGTCATCTCCCAGCCTGACTGCGACTCTCGCGAGGTCTACCCGAACTGCAGAGGAGACGATCTCATCACCAGAGTCGTCGGAGTTGGTGGCAGACTCCCGGCAAGAACGAGCCCGTGGTGTAGAGGATCCGACAGGAGGTGTGCTCAAGATCCTATCTTCGAGATTGTGTTCGAATCCTACCTCGGTCTCAAAGGGGCTCTCGGGTGTCCGAGGACCATTTTTCGCTACGTCATTGAGTCCGGTTTCAGCTTCAAATACTCGCCAACCCTTCGCGGATCTGGGGGTCTGAGTTGTTGGCTCACCAGACGAGACATCCGTAGCTTGACCAGTACGCAGGGATTTGCATGCCACTGTGACAGGCTTGCGACCTGCTGTTCCATCCAGTATCTTCTGGACCTTTCTTTTGTTGAAGTTATTGCCTTCGTCAAGGCAAATGTCCATAGACCCGGCCGACGGACGGCGGGCACCCTCGGGGGTTTGCAGAGCTGTCGCCGACGCGACATGTCCATCAGCTCCTCCTTGTGCTGGCTGCTTTCGGAGCTTGCCTCGGATTCTGGTATCAGGGGTCGATGGCCGTGATGCAAAACGATCCTATGCGTTTGTGACCTTGGTAAAGACCCTGCGAGACATCTTGGTCGCAGACGAGGTTTTCGGCTGTGGGGTCTTCGGCTTCAAAGCGTCTGTCGCGGCAAGCATGGCTATGACTTTCTCGTTGATCTCGTGAGCGTCAACCATACCACCAGGTATAGCTGTGTCTTTCTGGCTCGAGTTCGAAGCTCCCAAGCCTCCGATAAGGGCGGGTGGTGCGTCCGAGTCAGGGGAGCGTCCATCGCAGTCTGCGTGCTGCTGGGGAGATTCGAGTTGCGACATTGAAAGTTCTGGTGTAGACTTTAACAGGCCAGAATCTTTGCGCTGCTCAAGAGAGCCTGCACGGTTTCGGGCAATAGAACTCCCCCCTAGTGCTCCCGTAGACTTCATGGCGTGTGTCTCCTCGGCTGGCGATGGATCTTGTTGAGCGCCCGGGGCTTCGACGTCGTTTATTAAAACAGGATGCATCGTGAATGGGGAGATGGGCCCTCGATCCATGGGTCTGGCGGACTGGGTGTCCTTCAGCATCGGCATAGACTTTGACGATGGTAGCTCACCGACATTTTCGTCTGAAATGGCCGCCTCGCCATTGTTGGACTTGATGTCGGTGTTATCAAGGAGGTCATTCGCTATGCGGTCGATGCTGTTTGAACGTCTGAGGCCTCTGGACCGAGTCACTCTCTTCGAGTTGTCGTCCGATGGCATCAACGGAGTCGCGGGCAATTCTGGGACGTCTCAATGCCGATCCCGGACGAAGGGATGATGGCGGCATCTTTACCTTGATTACGGTCCTCCATACAGTCTGCAAAGGCCCTCTGGCGTCTGCGCGACCCCCACGACTTGAGCAAGTTGCGTTTCTTGCCGTACGTTACGTTGGTGGGCGCCATTTCGAAGGAGCAGGGGAACAACGGACAGGAAAGAAGGGCAAATGACAGGTGCCAGGTAAGGAACAAATCAGCGAGCAGAAAACGAGCAGACGACGGCGTCGATGGGGCGTTCCTCGCCAAGCCGTCGTTGCGGTGGGCGAGGGGCGAGCTGGTGAACAAGAAAAATGAGTGCGGCCCAAGAGGTTTCCGGTGGCGGGCATCCTACCACCTGCCACCGCCGCATGTGCGGGCAAGGAAAGGAGAGAGGAGGGTCCTATCCTGACGGAAACGCGTACTCGAGTGACTGCGTGAGGCCACGCTGGTTGGAAGGTGGGTTGCTGCCCGCGATGGGGACGAAACCAAAAGGTGTGTGGTGGTGAAGGTGAAGAAGCAAAGGCAGGCATGCAGCTATTTGGGTTGAGAAATTTTGATGAAATGAGGAAGACACATCAGACGAAGCACGTGGTGCGTGGTAGCTGCTGGAAAGATGGTCCCAGGGTCAGACTTGGCAGGTCAGGGGAAGTGCGCACTCACTGGACTGACCGCCTATGGCTCGGGGCTCGGTATCACTGTACATTCCAGGTTGATGGCCATTCTAAATATCTACTCATCTCAGACTGAGAGTATCGTCCAACTACGGTTTCAAACGAGGCCCGCTAGGGTGCCTTGGGAATGTGAGAAGACTGTCATAGGACGTCTGGTAGGCAGAGAGGGAGCTCGAATGCCCGATATTTTTGGCCTCATCCATGCACCAGAGATGAAGCTTGATCCTCACTTGCTCGGCATCTTCAAGTGTACGTACTGTCCAAAAAGCTTGTCTTGTCGAAGCGACAACTGTCATTCTCCCATCTTCTCCTGACTTTGGAAAGAGTCAGGAAGCGTCTTTGGGTAGCAGCAAATGGCACAGAGCTGTTAAGCAAATATATCACACGACCTTCGAAAGCTCAAAAATCCCTAGATACTTACTCAAGTCTTGTAAGCTGAGGTACCTTGATGCATGCTTACGCCATTTGCCGTTCCATGAACGGAAATTCTAGGGTAGTCTTGCAAACTCGAGTACAGATGCTGGCTCAAGGCTTCACTCTCATTCCTCCTCCAGTGGCATTTACGCATGACTGCGAAATTTCGAGGAACAGTGCACCTGCAAGAAGTACAGACAGAATCGGATGTTGGTGTTGCTGCTCGCGGCCCACACTGCATTGCATTGGACATGGAAGCAACCCTGCACCCTCCGAGGAAGAGAAAAGTCACCTGCGTGTCTGCCCTTCCGTCTCAGGATCAAAACGTCACACCACTCTCAGAACTCGAACGTTTCAAAGCAAATGGTTCGAAGGTGCGCGGCATATACATTTGCAGATGCAGCGTTGCGGCCGTGGTATGGAAGATGTCTTTGACGTGCACGTGACCAATGGCCAAGCAGGGTACCTCCCCTGCAGCTATCGTCGAGATGCGGCTCTTTCGCATCAAAGCGACCCTTGCCGCCGAAAAAAAGTCGCGTCATCGAAACCTTCGCCTGGCCGAGTCAACGCGTCCTAACAAACGCAATCCGAGAACTCGTCGTCGCGAGTAAGGGAGGCAGGAGCCTGGGGGCGCTGTGCAATTTAGTTGCATGACCGCGTCGGTGCCTTACGGCCAGAAGCTTCGTTTATCTCCCTCGCCCGACGATCCCGACGTCGTACGCAGCCGCCCGGACTCCGACGCAGGACACCGATCTACGCACCACGGCTCCTATAAGGCATTGTTGGACGGAGAGGCATACTTTTGACAGCACGGGGCCCCCCGGCAAGCTCGCGTCATGCTACGATCAGTCCTCGGCCTACGGGCACTCCATTTCCGAAGAGGAGCTGCCCAGGCGATCTCAACACCTGCCTGGGAAGGCGCCTGGCGAAGGCTGTTCAGCTCCGAGACGACGCAAACACTATCGAGACACATGCAACGGCAGCGCTCGAGCCCGTTGCAGGTCGTCAGGGGCGCGGCACGCCACGATGCGAAGCGACCGACTCGGGGCGCCTCGGGGACAACGTTTGCGCGAATGCAGCAGAGAGGGTTTCGGTTCTCTGCCTGGAGGAGGAGCGCCGACGGCGCGAAGCCCCAGGAGAAGCTGACGTTGTCTGCCAGGCTGAAGAAGCTCTCCAAGGAATACGGTTGGTCAGCAGTCGGCGTGTACCTCGCGTTGAGCGTCCTGGACTTTCCCTTTTGCTTCCTCCTCGTGCGGATCGTCGGGACGGACACTATTGGTGAGCAGTCGCATCCACCCGCCGAACCACATTCCGACGCAGGTGGCTAACTATTTGGTAACAGGCAAGATCGAGCACTATGTTGTTTCGGTCGTCTCGAGCATGGTCCCCGAATCCGTGCGGCATACGGCTGGCGAGTACTGGCACTCTATCAAGAATGTGGAGGCGGAGAAGCTTGGGGATGATAGCATAAGCGAAAAGGTGGAAATGGCTGGCTGGGGCGTCCAGGAGGCTCAGGAACGAAACAAGGAGGAAGCGAGTAAGTCGACACCCCCCTTGCCCGCCTTATCGATGGGCATCTCGACGGCTGACGACTGCACAGGCCTAGCAACGCAACTGGCGCTCGCGTACGCAATCCACAAGAGTTTCATATTCATACGGGTGCCGCTGACGGCGGCGGTCACGCCCAAGGTCGTCAAGATCCTCCGGGGCTGGGGCTGGAACATTGGGAAGCGCTCGCCGCGGTGAAGGCGATGAGGCGGGCGACGACGCTCCGCGGCAGCCGGCTCGACGAATCACTTTACGATAGAATCATCTCCTGTACTTCGTATAATGCCTGTATAATACATTGCCACCGAGCTTAAAATGACGTGAGGTTGGCGAGGTCGGCGAGGTTGACCGGGGAGGTTCGAGAGAACTCAAGCAAAGTTCGATGATGCAGGACGGCCAAGCAACGCGACGGGTGCGACATTGACTCGATAAGTGGGGGGGAGATGCACATCTGGCGCAACAGAAAAGCATAATTGTCCTGGAAGCTTTGGGCCCGAAGTAATTGCCAAGCATCACCACGCTCGACAACGGGCCAAGGCCTTGCAGGGAACGGGCTCGACGGGCAGTGCAGGTTTTGGCTTTGCGTTTGCACCTCAGGACGATGGGCGACGCGTTTCACCCATGCTCTCTCTCGTCCATAGAGTTTCGCGCCGGTCGGTCGTTGGGTGCTGAGGACGGAAGCTTGTTTTTGCTCGCCCTCGTGACGCCGGGCCTCGTAATGCAATTCGCCAAGCTTGCCGACTGCGGGGGGGAGCATAGAGTTTCCGGAGGGATGACATATCGACCTGGCTGGGCACGTGAAGGGCGGCGACAAAGTCATGCCAGAGCGCCAATGCCAGCGCCAACGCCAGCGCCAAGGCTGCGTGTCCCAAGGTACTGGGTTGGGCGTCTGCTAACCAACTTACGAGTTCGCGCCGCAACGGCGCTGGTTCGTAGCGTAGCGCATCCGACGGCGGTGGGAGCCGCCGACGGCCGTAACCGGCAGGCCGGGGCCCGGGGAATCCTCACGGGTCGCTGGGCTTGGGGTCCCACGGGCTGTCGGCGAGCGCTGCCTGCGTGAATCGTGCCGAAAGGGTCAGACGCGGTGGGGCACGGCTGGTCTTTTCTGGATGAGGCATCTCATGCATAGCCCTAGGCCGCGGACACAACTCCGCGAACCACGGCAGGACTCAGGGAACAGCGGCGAGGGGAGCGGATGATTCGTCCCCGAGGTTCCCAAAGGGCCCCGAGGTAGGAAAAGCCCGCTCGGCGTGGTGGATGTGGGACGCCGGAGCCATCCCACGTTGTCCGCGACTCTGTGGCGGCCGACGATCCGGATTAGACTTTTCCTTGAAGCACCCGGCGCGGCGTGGTGGAAATTAAGACACACATGTAATTCCTGACCAGCTGCTTGCTGCCGTTCCTATGCGCGTCGTCGTCTACTTGCGCGGCAGGAGTTGTGCTTTCCAAAATAAGACGGGCCATGTGGAAGCTTCCTCCCGGCTAGTCCCAAGGGGGGAGCTTGGCGACACCTGTAAACTCTCTTTTCGCCAGGGGCCCGTTGGAGATATCTTACACGTCAACATCTCCATCAGACAAGTACGAGGACGCGCAGGACGCGCAGCCGCAAGCCCGTGGGCGTCGTGGGCGTCTCGGGTCATCAGGGGGGGCCGGTCCCGGCGAGTGCCGCCTCAGACATTTCTCGGTCAGGCACCGGCGCAGCTTGGGGCCATGATGCCACTTGTGCGATGTCGATGCTCTCCGACGTCCATGCAGCGCCTTCGGGAAGAGGGGGGTCCCTCAAGGGGGCATTGTGTCCGCGTGGGGGGCCTTCCCTTCGGGTAGGAGCTTCTTTTCCTATTCCCGTTCCATGTTGCAACGCGATGCAGCTTTCGGACTCGGTACGTCGAGGCGGTTCCACATGGAGCCGCCGCCCGACGGCGACGTGCGTACGTGCGGTTGCAACGGCCGAAGAAGCGGTTTCACGAGCCCGCACCGAAGGGTGGGGGAGCGAAGACTGGCCTCGGATGTAGGCGCCGAGCCCGTGACAGTTGACCCGTGGGAGCCTGGGACCGGTAATTGGCAGGCAGGCCGTATTATTCATTCATGACAGCGAGGTCTCGTCGGTGCTCTGGGCCGAACGGGCAGCGGCCGACAGTGGTGCAAGGATCAGCAGCCAGGCAATCAAAGAAGGTTCACTGCGCATGAGCGACGACGACGACGACGACGACGACGACGACGACGGCGCGCGCACACCCAAGTCGGGAGTACTTTGGGGCTTTGTACGGCCTCCGGACTCCATCCGCCCGTCCATCAACAAAGGGCAGGCAGCCGGGGCTGGGCGGCTTCACCCGGTGCCAGCGCGGCGGTGCCAGTGCGGCGGTGCCAGCTGCAGGCCAGCCTCGTGCATGGTTGGCCGGGCTGAAACGGCAACGGCAAAAAAGTCTCCGTGCCATGCGCGCGCGCGAGCTCTGCCGAGAGTCAGACACACAGTCGCACCGTGCACGGCGGGTCCTGGCAACCTGGAGCTGGAGTGACAGCCGGCGGCGGGCCAGCGAGGTGACCTGTCGTTGCCCCTTTGGGCGACGGGCATTGGCGCCGGCGCCCTTCTGGGTTAGCCGGTTGGTCTGTTCTGTTGGCAGCGTGATGAGACCGCTTTGCATGTGCGTGAGTCGAGTCGAGTCGAGTCCAGCGGTGCGAGCGAGACCTTGGCCCCAAGACACCGAGACACGGCCCAACTAGGCAATAACAAGGCGGCAAGTTCCAGCGCGCGCGGGCAATCATTAATCATTTAGGTCTTGGGAGCAGCGCCCAAGCTCAACTCTATACCCGCCGTGTCGTGTCGTTTTGCCTGAGCTGCGCAAGGTTGTGTCTGCTGGGCGGGCAGGGGGAGGACACAACTCACCTTATTAGACACAACTCTCTTTCTGCGCGCGCCTCGCCTCCCACACCAAGCCCCTTTGCACGTACTGTGACTGGCAGGCCGTGGATTTAGACTTTGCAGGTGATGCAGCAGCGTCGCGCGCCGTCAGCACACAGCCGTCTGAACCCACGCCTCGCCCTGCTTCTCCGCGGCCATGGACCTCGTACCTGCGAGGACGGAGAGCTGATGCGCGTGGTATAGGTGTGCAGCGTGTATCGAGTACGTGCGGCAGCGAGCGGGGAGGGGGCCGGGGACCAATCGCGCTCGCACGGTTTACATGCGCGGCGACTCGGGGGCGGTTTTGTTCGTTTCGTTCGTTTCGTTTCGTTCGTTCACCAGTAGTTCGTTCGCCCGTTCGTTCGTGGTTTGTTCGTCGTGCCCGCGCTGCACGTCTGGCGCATGCAGCGCGGGCCCACGACGATGCATCTGTCAACACCAGCAAGCGGGCCCGGCGACCTGCTGATGAACGCCTCCCCGCAATCGCAGGCTATCGCCATTGTCGCTGCGGAGGCATCGAGAGTGCGAGGCACGGTACGGATTACTCGTGCGTCCTCGCAGCACTGGGAGCAGGGAGGGGCCCTGTAGGAGAGCAAGCCATCGATGACAGCCCAGCCTGGTCTAACCGCCACCAACGGGATGTTCCATGACGCCCGCCGCGGATTTGCCGTCACGTCTTGCTTGCTTTTTTGTGATATATCTTTCTTTTTGTCTACGGAGCACCGATTGCGGGAAACTCTCGCTTGCCGAAACTGGTCGGCCGCGGTAGCATGTACCATCTAGGCCGACGAGTACACACGGACTATAGAGGAAGCCTGCGGAGGTTGACTCGTCTTGTCTTGGGCCCCGGACGGTCCCAAACTCTGTTGGCGCGCTGGGCTGACCAGTTGCTGGCCGCCGCCGCCGCCGCCGCCGCCGCCGCCCGGGGTCTGGCAGGTCCGCCACCTCGCGAACAGAGCAGGGCGATGGCGTGCGTCTTTTCGCGCATGTTTCTTGCGGCGCGTGGTCATCGCGGGGGCCCCCGATGCTGGATGCCACGACGACGACGACGACCGGTGACGTCCGGCGATGCTGACGCTCCGTAGGCGGGGTGTGATGGAGGTGTAAGCCGGGATGGGCGCGCTGCAGCCGGCTGCAGCAAGAGAACGCGGGCAGCAGGCGAGCGTACATGCATGCCTCACCTTGAGCTTGCGCTGTACGTATCGAGTATGCATCCGCACGTCCTTCTCCGTGGTACTCCGTACGTACGGACACGAGCACCCACCTCGCGAGTCCGAGCAAGCGTGCCGTCGTCCCGTAGCAGGTACGCCGTGCGGAGCCGTACCCGGTACCTACCCGCGGTCTGGTCCTGCCAACGGCCAGCCCCTTCTCCCCAGCCACAGTGTCATGGGTCCCCAAAAGCTTGGTTGGGCGGAAGGCCGAGGTGTGACGCCACCAACCACGCCCGTGGGCGCGCCCAGGGAGGCTAGGCGAAGGCAGGGCCGCCCGCTGCCAACGAATCGCGAGACCACAAACCTTAAACTCGTCCTGGCTTGGCTCCTTTTTGTATTTGTCTGGTCTGGCTGCGGCTGGCGGTCGGCCGGTCGTTGCCCTTTTGTGTTTGCGTGTGTTTGCGGTAGTACAAAGTAACCGTGCCCTTCGAGCAAAGGGACGGGGTGGGAAATGTGGGAAACAAGACGCCCGCGCCTGCGAGGGGAGAAGAGCGTTTGCGCCTTGTATATTGACTTTCGCAGCGGCCTCGCTCGCGCGTTATCCTACCCACCCGTTGCGCCAGCCAGCCCGTTGTGCGCCTCATGTGTCAGTTTTAGATTTCCTCGCCAAACCGCCATATCCGTAGGGACCCAAGTACTCGTACAAGTGCGAAGTACTCGTACTCGTACTCCGTACCGGCGGCGCGCTGCGTGCCCGTCCATGTACCTGTCCCCGGCCGGCAAAACAGCCAGAAGCGTACCCGCCGCCGGTCCCCACGATGCGGATTCCTGCCAGCACTCTAGCCGTTGGCACGCCCAGATCAAGGTTGCGACGTGGTCCGGCGCTACCAACGTCTGTATGTAAGAGGTACGTACGGACGTGCCGCCACCGAGCGCTGCCGCGGAGGTGTGTGTGACGCTCGCTTGCTCTCCTCCGCAAACTTACTCGGGCTCCTTTGCCGCTTGAGACGTGCGAGACGACCGAAAGTGTGTGTGTGTGATGCGGGCGAGTGTGTGATGGATGCGCTCTATAAAGGCAAGCCGGGGCGCTTTCCTGCTCGCTCCCGGATTCCTGGGACTGCCAGTTGTCAACCTTGGGCCCTTCAAAACCGCCCATCCATCACCTGCCAGTACCAGTACGGACTACCAGTACGGACTACCACTACGGACTACCACTACGGACTACCACCTCGCACCTCATCCCTCCCCCCCCTGACCTGGCCTGGCCTGGCCTTGCATATTTATTCTTCCGCGTCGCCATCGACCAATCTCGCCTCTGGTCTGAGCGGGCCTCTGCTGTATCCAGGCTGCTACACAACGCCTCCGGCTCACACCTTGCATATCAGCTCTCGCGCGCTATACCGCTTCGTCCGGCCACCGACTCATCCCGTCTCATCTCGTCAAGCCACCACCAACACGAGGCACTGCTCAGTGCTCCGCCGGAGTCCATCGACAGCACCTGTCACGGGTAGTCGCACGAAGTAGCTCCCTACACCAAGCAACCACCGTCAACTCGTACCCGCCACCCCCTGTCACACCGTGGTCCCCGTCACCCCTGTCCCCACACGCTGGACATCGGTCGGCCGTCCAGGAGAGAAGTGGTCCTCCGATCAAGGCACACCTCATACTATATATATACATGACCGCCTCGCCGTCGTCTACTTTGACTACGATGCTGTCTGTCCACCCGCAAGACATCCAACACCAGAACCACCAGCACCAGGACCCCTATCACCAGCATCCCCACCAGCACCAGCACCAGCACAACCCAGCAGCGCACAGCAGCGCACAGCCGCGCCCCATGCCTCACCGCGAGCCCGAGTCCCCCGTCCTCAGCCTGCCCAGGATGGCAGGCTCCAGCCCGCCCCCGTCCAAGAACCCGCAGGACGCGGCCGTCGCGCAGGCGCTCGAGATCGCCCGGGAGAGCCCCGACGGCGCGTCGGACCCGACGGTCAGCAAGATCCTCGAGCACGCGCTGTCGCACATCTGGGGCAAGGTCAAGGCCCAGCCGGGCTCATACGTCATGACGCGGGACGAGTTTGCCGTCTTCAACTTCTTCCAGCACCGCTTCACGGGCGACAAGGACGCCGTCGCGGCGCGGAAGCGGTACTGGGACAACGCCCGGGCCTAGAGCCACCAGCCCGCCTGCCCGCCAGCACGCCAGCCGCCAGCCGACGGCGGCGCAACGGGATCCACGGGAGGCAAGCAAAATCCATTAAAAGCACACCATTGGGGAAAAATTACATTCACATCCCGCGGGACGGAGGCGGGTACTCGTACGCTCTGGACGTCGCCTGGGCCAGCGGGCCAGCGGGCTCGGCAGCGTCCACCCAGGGGGCATCCCGGGAGGGCTGGGCGGCGGTATCCGCAGAGACGGAGGCTCAACGACGGCGGCCAACGTCACGTTTCGTGCCGAGGGGGCAGCAAAGCGGGAGCACGACGAGACGCGGCGCCTGGGCGAGGGAGGCGGCGCATTGGCGCGCGAGGCGACGAGGCGACAAGGCGGCGAGGCGACCATGCGACAGTGCGACACAATGCGCCGCTGGAGACGCGGTCGATGCGGGAACGGCTTCGGACACGGCCGGCTGCTCGGCCACCGCCGTGCCCGTCTTATCGCGCCCGATGCACCTGCAGGCTGCAGGCGGAGGCAGGGCTGGAGAGTTGCCGGTTCGCACTCGAGCCGGACGGACTTCTGGCCTTCGAGAAGGGCGGGGCTGCTCTGGCTGGCACCTGGGTGGTGGGGTGCGACCCGCGCATGGCGCCCCGCCACAAGGGCCACAGAGGGGGACGTCCCCCCACCCCCCAAATCTCGCCGCTCGCCCCCTGGAGCCAGGCCCCATCGGTGCCTGGAGAGCCCCAAGGTACCCTGCCTTTGAGCGCCGGATGGTGGCCCAGGCCGCGGCGGCCCATCACTTGGCCCGTCGCTGGGCCCTCACTTGACCCGTCACTTGGCCCGTCACTTGGCCCGTCACTTGGCCCATCTCACGACCATCTCACGACCATCTCACGACGTCGTCGCCGCCGCCGCCTACGAGTCCCTGGGCAGAAGCGGCGGGGCGGCAGCCAGCGTGCCGAGCTGCCCTCGCCGTCCGCCGCCCTCGGCTGGGCGCGGCGACGGGCGAGCGACGCGAACCGTGGAGATGAGACTCGAGTCAAGCGATGCCGGGGCCGTGCGTGCCCAGCAGGGTCGGGTCCTGGTGCAAGCGCCGGCAGTCACAGGCCGCCGCCGCCGCCGTTCGCCAGCAGCCATGCCAGCAGCCGTGCCAGCAGCCGTCGCGCAGCCATCATCAGCTCACCCTCTGCTGTGGCTGCACTCGGCTCCCTGTCTGCGGGGTATCACCCCGGCCCTGCCCTCTGCCCAACCCCGACGACGCACCGAAGAGGCGCTGCGCGACCCATCGCGAAACGACGCCGCAACTCTATTGTGCCCTAGCGAGAGACGACTGGAGGTCTAGAGGCCCTCTCCGAAATTGGGGACGCCGCTGGAGAGGCTATCTGATCTACGCGGCTGTCCCCCACTTTTTTCTCTTCTCATTTTACATGAAGTGATCGTCACGGTATCACATCATATCATATCATCTGATTTATGTTATTGCTTCGTACGGAGTCCTGGTGCTTAGATACCACAGCGCTCCGCGCTCGCCTTGTTTCTTATTGGACGGACGAATATACTAGACCACCTTCCGCATTTGACCTTGCCCGCATTTGACCTTGCCCGCATTTGACCAAAGCATGTGCCCCTCGACGTCGTGAGAACATGTGCCTCCGAGCCGTGATGCGGCAGGCAGACTGTGGTATTGCAGCAACGACCTGCCCGCGGCATCAGTTGCCGCTGTTGGAGCGATTGGCTTCACCGACGGCTGGTTCATGTCCATCGGCGTGAGACAAAGCACAAGTACTCGTAGCATCTGTACTTTGCACTCCGAGTCCGTACGGATACTAAGATATTTGCCTTTTGAGGCTGCCGCCGATCCCCTCGTCACCCACCGCCACACCGCGTTTAAGCTCGCATCGTGAACATCACACCTTCCATTCGTGAAGTTACTCTGCCGCCGCCCGCCTTAGAGCTGCCGCCTTCTCGCGAGTGTCGAGATGCTCGCAGGTGGTTCGCCAGCGTGGTATCGCTTCGCTCTTCCATAAATAGAACCGCCATTCATCCCTCCATGGCCCCTCTGTGGTACCTCCGTCATCCCTCCCTCGCGCTCACTCGCATTGCGTGATCCCCCAACTCTTCACTTCGTTTTACGCTCTTCGCGGCGCGAGATACACACCCCGGTCGGCCATGGCGCGCGTCTGGGCGCGCGTCTGGGCGCTCGCCCTCATGGCGCAGGCGATCCTCGCGCTGGGCCCGGCGAGGATGCGCGAGGCGATGCGCAGTGCCGTGGGCGCGGTCGACAGCGGCTTCGCAAAGGACGGGATGGCGCCCAGGGCGGATGCATTGGCCACCAGGAAGGGGCTGCGGTGCTTCCAGGTAGCGAACCCGGTCATGACGCCCGAGGGAATGGTGGTGGACGATGAGATTATCGACGGCCCGTCCCCCTACTCCTCGTCTTGCCAGGTGACGCTCATGGACCATGTCTTTGCCAATAGCTATGGGGAGCCCTTTGTCGGTGAGTGAAGAGGATATACCTCCGGACCGCGTTGAGAGGACTCCCGCTGACGTGAATCTCAGCCAAGTATAAGCCCCCTAGCTGCGCCTTCAACCGGGTCGTCATCAACTTCACCGTCGTCTCCGAGGGTCGCCAGTATGACCGCCTGGCCGTTATGTGGCTTGGCGACACCGAGGTCTGGAGGACGTCGACGGCCGAGCCCAAGGCGCACCCGGGCATCGTCTGGACCTACTGGAAGGACATGACCAGCTACCTCTCGCTCTGGCGGCAGCCGCAGACGCTCATCTTTGACCTGGGCAACCTCGTCAACGAAAAGTACACGGGCTCCTTCAACGCCACGCTGACGGCCACCTTCACGGCCGCGAACCTCCAAGGCTCGCAGGCCCCTCCCGCGGACGAGATCGTGCCCGTCTCCGCCCGCCGGGGCCGCCAGGGCCGCGGCAGCGCCTTCACATACCCCGAGGAGCAGGCCCAGAGCCTCGTCAGGCTGCCGCGCAACATCAAGCGCGCCGTCGTGTCCATCGCGGCCAACGGCCAGGCCGACGAGGAGTTCTGGTGGTCCAACGTGCCCGAGGCCGGCGTCAAGACGTGGGCGAACCTGACGCTCCCCGGGCTCAGCAGCTTCCGCGAGGTGCGCCTCTGGATCGACGGCAACCTCGCCGGTCTCTCGTGGCCATTCCCCGTCGTCTTCACCGGGGGCATCTCGCCGCCGCTGCACCGGCCCCTGGTCGGGCCCCAGGCCTTTGACCTGCGCGAGCAGGAGATCGACGTCACGCCGTGGCTGGGCCTCCTCTGCAACGGCAGGCAGCATAACTTTACCATGGAGGTCGTCGGCGAGGGCGACGCCGTGGTGCACAAGTACTGGGTCCTCTCCGCCAAGATCTTCCTCTGGCTCGGCAAGGAAGGCTCCGTGACGACGGGGAGCAGGCCCACGGTCAAGGTCTCGGCGCCCGACTTCAAGCCGTACGTGCAGGTATCGCCCAATAGGTACCTTAGGTACCAGCAGACCGTCAACCGCGCGCTACGCATCACGTCGCACATCAAGCAGGGCGACAAGGTGACGAGCAAGAGCTGGAGCCAGCAGTTCAATATGACCAACGACGGCTACCTCAAGAGCGGCGGCGACTTCCAGCAGGTCGAGGCCCTATACAGGGGCCAGGACACGGCCGGCGAGGAGGAGGACCTGCTCAAGTACTACTTCTCGGCGTACACGTACCCCATCTCGACGACGTACCAGTCCAAGGCCCCCGACGGCAGGTACAGCATGACGCTCGACGCGAACCTCACGCAGGGCATGGAGCTCGTCAGCAACGGGCTCACGGCCTTCCCCAACGGGGTCGAGCCCTTCCTATACAAGCTATACAAGCCGCAGCACGGCACCAACGTCAAGACGTTCCGCACCGGCCACGCCTTCTTCTACCAGCTCGACGGCGGCAACAGCAGCGGCGGCTTCGGCAGCACGCACCAGGCATACGCGCTCGCCGCCCGCGGCTTCGCCGGCACCGACGACCCCGAGTTCGAGAGCGACCCGCTGCTCTACAGCCGCGACGTGACGGTCCAAAACGAGACGGTCACGCAGGACAGGCAGTACGTCTACAAGTCGGACAAGGGCACCATCGACCGCAAGGCCCCGCCGTACTGGACCTCGTGGCGGCTAGACGACCAGTTCGCGCCGCATCTGACCAGGGGGCGCGGCGGCTCGCGCGTCTACTCCAAGGACCAGAAGACGGTCAACAACGTCAAGATCCTCATGCCTCCTCGCCCGCCTCCTCCACCAGCAAAGGTCGTCGAGGAGCCAGCGGAGGAGGCTCAGGACAAGCTCGTGCCAGTCCCCGAGAAGCCAGCGGACAAGGTCGAGGACAAGCTCGTGCCAGCCCCCGAGAAGCCCACGAATGAGAAACCGGGCGAGGACGACAGCTTGGAGACCCTCATCGACGAGCTCAAGAAGCAGCTCACGGAGGAGATTGAAAAAGAGGTAGAGGAGCATATTCGTAAGCAGCTGGAGGAGAGTATTCGCAAGAAGCTCGGCTTGGAGAAGGAAAAGGATAAGGAAAAGGATAAGGGAGATGCTAAGGGCATTGATATAGGTTCCTTGTAGTCCTCCACAGCCTAGGCTTGTCGGAAGCCCGTCACGAGTTGCTGCCATGAACACGGGCGGCACTGGATGGTCTCTGAAGTTCTTTAATTCCTAATAGAGTCCTGGGAGTTCTTTCTTCCTGGCTAGAATACTTGCATTATCATAGGCGATATTTGTTCTTCCAGAATATATCTCTATTACCTTGCATTCCTTGGCCTTTGTATAATCTCGGGGTATCTCGAAGTAGTAATAGAGGGGACAACGAAGAACAGCAGGAGAACGGGGACGGCAGAAATAGCAAGGACTAAGGGGAGCAAGGGGGACACGGGGAAATACAAGGCTGGAGCGTCGCGCACCAGAAGCAGTAATAGGGACCCTGAACCTCGGACGGACTGCAGGGACACTCGCCTCGGCTCTGCCAGGACATGTCTGACTACAGAACTCCACTGACACATGGTCACAGATGCCTACACCGCACCGGGAAGCAACTCCATCGTGATATCGCCGCCCCGGATTTCCTTCGGTTCTTGTGGCATCGGGAACAACTGTCACGTTGGTGGGAGGGCATTCACGAACACCGCGGTCCGTGGCTGCGCCTGGCACCATCTGCCGGGCTGGACAGCCGGGCACCACCCAGCCAACCCACAAAACGACATTGGCAGCACATATGCGTCGAATGCCAAGTCAGACTCTCGACCCAAACGGAGGCTCTGTCGGTTCGCTCATGCTCGTACACGTCAGCAGCGTTGCAGAGGCAGTGGGCGTGCCCGCCTCGCTCGCGTGGGCGAGTCCCTTTGCCCCTGACCCAGGACTCTGGTTCGGCCCCCCCGTTGCGGTGGCCTTGGTATGACGACCCAGCTGGGAGGTAACTTTTGCGCCAGAAGGCAGAACGGCTCATGGTAGACTGACTTTCCACCGGGAGAGTCAATAGAGCGGAGACGGGCGCGCGTGCGAAGAGGCAGGCTTCTGGAAAGGTTCTACGGCAACCGGGACGGAGCCACGAGTCGTATGGCGCCCGGGGACAATAAGGTTTGCGTGGGAGAGAAAGCAGTTAGCGCGTGGTGAGAGCGAACGGCCAAGACTGGGAGCGTGCCACAATAGCGTTTCCGCCATCGCGAAAGTATGTTTTGGGAGCCAGATTATGAGCAACGGTACGGACGCAAGTACCGGGTACTTGGGGGCGAGGAGGGAGGGAGTCGGAGGATTGCCGACCATCGTCGCGAGAGTTTGGCTACCTACCTCGTGAGCAAACCTGACAAACCTGAATGATTACAGTTGCGACAAGGTTAGAGTTGAGGCTCAGACGTCGCTTAGGGCTGAAGGATTGCCGGATGGGCCAGATCCGACGGAGGTGATTGCCAGATCGGGGAAGCTCGTCTCTGTAAATCAGACGATGGAGCGCCGACCCGAGCTCGGACATTTAACATGCAGAGACGGACGGCGGTGGAGAGATCTGAGAGCCCGTCCAGAGTCGCATCCAGAGGCTCTCTTCAAAGGCTGGCCGGGGGCCTGCAGTCGATGTCGCCACATGGGATAGAGTTCGCACCTTGTATCCTGGCATCAGGTCGACATCACCGTTACACAACGACCGCCACGGTCCACGCGTTGCCACGAGGGTCCTGCAACAGGCGCGCGTGACGAAAATAGGCTTCTGGCCGGTTGTCGCTGGAATGGCGGCGGCGTAGCCCCGATCCGCCGCGCCCTGCGGGATGGCCGAGGATCGAGACGCGATCGAAAGTCTGTCGCAGCTGAAAGCCGTCGACCGGGCTGAGGGCAGCTGGCCGGAGCTGAGACGCCCCATTCCGGCGGCGCGGCGTCCGGGGGGCCCCGTCGACGGGGGCCGTGGGCGGAGTTCGAGCGGGCGCCTGGCCGGGAGGAGGATGGGGATCGGCCGGCGGCCCTCCGGTGCGGGCCCGGAGCAGAGTGGGGCCCCTCTCCGGGGCCTTCCGGCGCTAGACCGCAACCAGCGGACGGTGGGTTTCGGATTCACCGCACGCGCCCTGGGCAACCAGGGCGAGCGAGCGCCAAACAACAGGCCACAAAGCCCTCCTCCTCCTCGCGAGACTCGCCAGCCGCCAGGATCACAACCATCACGGAGCGCGTGCGCGGCGGCTCGCGGCGCACGGGCAATCGGTCAAGCAGCGCCGCGCCCGGTTCCCCAGGCGCCCGGTTCCCCAGGGTGCGGCCCGCGCTGCCATGACGACGGTGCGTCGATGACGATGCCAGTGCGCGGGACTGGCTCCCGGCGCAGCCGGCGCTGGGCGAGCGCAACGCAACGCAACGCAACGGCAACCCTCTCAGGCGGTGACGCCATGGCCGACGCTGCGCGGGCGCCGCCGGGTCCGCTGGAAACCAACGTGCGTTGCAGCGTATGGAACATACACAATACTCGTAGTCCGTAATCCGCCGTCCGCACTCGTACGAGGGCGCCGTTTCGGCTCTGGCCCCATCCGGCGCGCCCACAGGCTGCGGCTCGTACGTTTGCGCGGCGGCACGCGAAACGGCGCAGGGACAATGCCGGCACGCAACGCAGCGGTGGCCGGCGCGCGTCCCCTCGGCGGCTGCTGCGGTGCGGTGCTGCGCAGGCGCGCGCATCCATTGGGCGGCGAGCCTCGAGGCCTCGATGACGGGGGTTTGCGCCAGAGCCAGGAGCGGAGGCCCTGTGAGGTCATACCCCCCCTGCAGGTGCCGATCGCTCCGGACGGACATCATCGACTCGACTCGCCTCGGTGCAGCAGCAACGGCTGCGCGGACCAGCAGTGGCTCTCGCTGGTTTTTAATCCAGTAGAGCCGCTGCGACCGTCGTCTCGAGTCGCTGCTCTGTTTTCCCCTCGCCCCGTGATCGCTTTTTCCTCCTCCCTTGTCTGCCGCCAACATCCCATCCGTTTGTTGTTTACACGCTTAGAGCTGCCGAGCAACAGCGGCAAACGTCACGCATACATCATCATCATCATCGTCAACAACACCGCATAAGGCTTGCTTCTGGCCCCGTCCGTGCCGTTGCCCGCTACATCTACATTGCCGCACCCGCACCCGCACCCGCACCCGCACCCGCACTCGCACTCGCACTCTAGACACCAGAACAGCGCCAGCAGCCATCACCATGTCGGGCTTCATCAACATCATCCTCCGGGCCACGGCCCTCCTCTTTACGCTCCTCATCACCGCCCTCATCGGCAACGTCATCGCCTCCAACGTCAACGCCGCGGGCTCCGCCTCGGCCGCCGTCAACTTCACCATGTTCGTCGCCGCCCTCTCGTGGGTCGTCTGCCTCTACGGCATCGCCGCCGCCTTCTTCTCCTCGCTCGCCCGCCCCATCATCATGCTGCCTCTTGACATCCTCGCCGTGCTCTTCACCTTCATCAGCGCCATCGTCCTGGCCGCCAAGCTGCGCGCCGTCAACTGCGGCAACATCTCCGGCGACAACCTGCCCAACAACTGGATCGGCTTCGGCTCCCACGACGACGAGAAGCGCTGCCGCGAGATCCAGGCCAGCACCGTCTTCATGTGGTTCCTCTGGGTCTGCTTCTGCGGCGGCCTGTTCTTCACCGTCAAGGAGTCGCGCAGCGGCTTCGGCGGCTCCATGCGCTCCTCGAGGCCCAACATGTCTCAGGTCGGCGTATGAGCGCCCGCGGCACAGGACGAGCCAGCTGTCCGACGTCGCGGCCAGCTGTCGCACCCGCGCACGGTCGCGTTCGACGTTGGTTGAGCTGCACCCGAGCCTGGTGCTCGGCACCTGCGCGCACTCTACCGCTGTGGTGATTTAAGCCGAGGGGCCTTTTGAGGAATAAAACTGGAGTTGTCACGGAGGGAGTCGGGGCGGCGTGTCTCGTTCCGACGTATGGGGTAATGCCGTTATGTATACAAGAGCTGATAATTACTATGACTGTCACGGGCTCAGGACCAGGATAGGGGGTATGGTTGCCAAGTTTCTATTAATGTACTTGTTCATTGACGTATATCTTTGTCGTTCCGATCGTTCCTTAAGCTTGATGCCGTGCCTCCTTACAAGTCGTCCGTTAGCGCGGACCGTGATGTTTCCGTCATCTATATTTGTTGCACAACAAGTTTCCTGAACATCGGGGCAGCGATGTATCCCCCGGCCCTGGCTTGGCCGTCGTGTAACCGTCCTGACCCTCCACCTCTGTCTTGGCCACACATATCCAAGGCAGAATTTTCCCCCATTCAGCCGCTTCTATAATGTTGCGGCGGTTTCTAGCACTCCAGCCACCTTGAATGCCTTCTTGTTCGTCCACCGCACCTCGACATTGTGCATCCACTCCATGTATCGCGCCCAACCTGTTACGGGAGCATCGCGTCAGTCGGCTGTTAACCGTTGAAAGAGCGGGGAGAGCCTACTCCAGAACGCAAACTTGCGGCCAAAGTATTTACCCATCCAGGGCACAATCATCATGGTCAGGATGAGCTGTAATTGCTCCAGGCTCCGCTCCCACTCGGCCTGTGCCTCAGAGTCGGCGTCCGAGTATATGTCGCTCGTGGAGCTCGAGGGGAGGGAGTCGACGTCGTCCTTTTCGTCCGACAAGGACATGTCTTGGAGGTCGACGAGCGATTCGGCGGCCGCCATATTTCGTGGTCGAGACGGGGAGCTGGAGGAGCCGTGTTCGTGTCGGGTAGGTACGGAGGGATGCGCGATACTCTGGGCGTGGCTCAACAAAGGGCTGCCGTCCGGCGAATCTCAGGCTCGCCAGGGATATCCACGCTTATTGATGGTGTCACCGTCGCGAAATCCACCTCGCGATGTTCACAGGTACACCGTCGTCGTCGCGTTGTCGTCGTCGTCGGTGACGATGGCATCTCTCCGATGGAGCTCCGCTGCGCCGGGGAACAAAGTACGTGATTGGCTGGGGATGGGGCGGGGCATCACGTGCTGCTGCGCGTGACCCGACTCGACAGAGTCACAGGTTGGGCTTCTACATGACGCTCGGCTGACGCATCGTCGGTTCCTCATCAACTTCTTCAGAACACCAAGGAGCCTCTTCAAAGGACAGAAAGCTGCGACATTCCCTCCTTTGTTTCCACGTGCACGGCATTTTCGGAGACAGTTCCGGGGAAAGCGAGGACCTTCGACAGGCCTCCGGCGCACACGCGAGCAGCAAATCCATCATCTCACAGCGACCCAGGAACCGCCAGGGGCAGACTCAGTGAGCCAGACTCGGAACTGCAGGCCAAACACCAAGCCACGCAGCCACAGCAACAGCACACCGGCACACCGGCAACCATGGAGAACCAAGTGAGTCCGTTTTAGCCCTGTTATCTCTCTCGGGTTATCTCTCTCGGGTCTCACTCAGCTCGCTGGCCGCAGCGCCTCCAGAGCCAATCTGGCCTGCCCCTCGTGCCCCTCCACAAGTCACCAAGCACAGCACAACACAGCACAAAATACTTGCACAAACCGCCAATTTTACCCCACTCTCACTGGTCCATTTTCTGTGCCATCCATCCCGATCCCTCCCTCACCACCACACCAAATATCCTCGTGAGAGGCAAACACTTCTTTGAGTCACACCACATCCTGCCTGAAACCTGCATCCCTAATCAGAAGCCGCGCCTTCCTGCCTGTACGACCTTGCTCCGCGTCCTTCCGCTCTTCTGCTGCTGTCTGTGTGTTTCGCGTCGCTAACGAATTTCTTTTTCCTCTTTGGCGCAGGATCAGCCAGTCGAACGAAAGTCTCGCAAATCCGTTGCCTTCACCAACGAGCGTGTAGTCGTCGACGTCGACGGTTCCGTTACCATGGTCAACGCTACGGAGGATTCCAAGGACACGGCCCAGTCGCACACGTCTCGTACGCCGCCGCTGACCGCCGCCCTTGGAGCCTTTGCTGACGCCTCGTCTGAAGCCGCCATCGACGCGGCCCCTCTCGAAGATGGCGGCTTGGACCTTTCCCTCCTGAAGAAGAAGAAGAAGAAGGCCAAGAAGGCCGAGGACGATGATGACGCCGATGACGGCGCCGCCCCGGCCGAGGACGGTGGCCTCGACCTGTCCATGAAGAAGAAGAAGAAGAAGAAGGCCAAGGATGTCGGTGAGGAAGACGAGTTCACGGCCAAGCTGAAGCAGCTTGAGGTCAAGGACACCGACGAAACCCCCGAGGCTGAGCAGGAGGAGCAGGGCGACATGGACGCCGGTACCGGCATCTGGGCACACGACGAGACCAAGGCCATCACCTATACCAGCCTCCTCCAGCGCTTCTTCAGCCAGCTGTCGCAGAAGAACCCCGACCACGCCCTCAGCGGAACCAAGAGCTACAAGATCCCCCCTCCCCAGTGCATGCGCGAAGGCAACAGGAAAACCGTCTTTGCCAACATTGCCGACATCTGCAAGCGCATGAAGCGAACGGAGGAGCACGTCACGGCGTATCTATTTGCTGAGTTGGGTACTAACGGTTCCGTCGACGGAAGCAGAAGACTGGTCATCAAGGGTCGCTTCCAGCAAAAACAGATTGAGAACGTGGTGCGGAAATACATCAGTAAGTCATGCATAATCCCGTCTGCGAGATCCTGATACTGACTGAGGAACGCAGTCGAGTATGTTACGTGCAAGACCTGCAAGTCCCCCGATACCGAGCTCAGCAAGGGTGAGAACCGTCTGTATTTCATCACCTGCAACAACTGCGGATCCCGACGAAGTGTCACGGCCATCAAGACGGGTTTCTCGGCCCAGGTCGGCAAGAGAAGAAAGATGAAGGTTTAAGCGGTTCGGCTGCGTTTGCCCCATGCGCCTTTGGGTCTTGGTTGGGGTGGGTGGAGGCACCTTTCCGCGCCTATTTCCTGTACACCTCTCGTCCCTACAGCCTTCTCCTGTATGGCTACGCCTCTGCCGCTCGTTTGGTTTTGGAAACATCCACTCGTCGTGCGGCCCGAGGAGACAAACGACCATTGCGCTGGGGGAGGAGAAAGGGCGGGCGTCTTGGGCGGTATCAAAATTGCTCGAACTGGTGGTCGGAGTTGAAAGCATGGGGGATTGCGCTCCGTCTCCCCCGGGAGACTGCGATTTGCGTACGGAGAGTGGTTGGCATGTAAATAACGCCGGAATGATAACGTTCGACGCCATTTTGAGCTGAAGGTCATGTGGATCCAGGGTGCCGAGTTGCCACGGAGAACCATGGCGGTCTGTAGGTAGTCAACGGAGTCTTTGGCACGCGCAGTCACAGTCAGAGGTCACCTCGGGAGACGATGCACAATTTGAGGGTAGCGCGCAGCCGCACGCCAAGTGTCTGTATTCCCACAAAGCAGAAAAGAGCGTTCTGTCTCCGCCGTGTTCCAGTCCATCTCAACGTTCTCTTTTATGCTCTGCCCGTCATTCATACCCGATACTGATATCCAGGATCATGACGCCGGTCTTCCTCGATTCTGCTCCTTCGTGGCAACCAAGTGCCCTCTCGTCCACCCGTCCTTGATATACATGCCGTGATAACAGCAGCCGCACACAACAACACGCCGAATGATGCCAACGCCGCCCAATGGGTAGGGAAGTCCCTGCTCAAGTCACCCTCGCCAACTAAGCTGGGGCAAACAGAGACGATGCCGCTGCGGCCGTAAGACTATACCTACGCCGAAACAGGGGGAACTCTCGCGATTCAGCTGCAGAGGCGCCTGTGCGAGTGGCCTCATCTGCACTGTCTTGCACCTCTGACTGGGCCTTGTCGAATGCCGCGCGGACCCATTTGGCTAGGCGACTCTTCTCAATGTACTGGTTGAGGGTCTTGTCCTCCCACCGCATGGCCTCGATCAGCTTCGCCTGCTCGCTCTCCGCAAATGTCTGGAATCGGCGATCGAGGCTCTCTGTGAATACGCCCAGCACATCTTGAGGCTGCGTATACTGGAAAGGTGCCCGGGCATCCTCTGCTTGGCTGTTAGCGAGCTGTCTGAGATGAAAATGGGACAAGAAGGGGAAACTAACGAAATCGAACGCAGTCCGTAAGCATGGCGAACAGCTCGGTGTCGACAATGCGGTTCACGACCTCGGTGTCGCCTTTCAGTTGCGTGTCGTTGATTTTAGCCCAATCATCCCGGATAAACAGTCGTCTCCAGATGAGCTTCTTGGCGTCCTTGACCTCGTCGGCGTGGCACGCGGTGTCGGCAACCTTGAGTGCCATCCAGAACGGATGAGGGATCTCGTCCCTTGACTCCGGAGGCAGCGATACCAGGGTTAGCAGATCGATGAGATACATTGGGTCCAGCGCCTGGTGACCGAGCAGTTTCTCCATGCCGTCTGTGAAGAGGTGAAGAAGGGCCTTTTGCCGCCGAGGGATGTTGGTAGTGTGCGCCTCCAGTGCGAAATTTAGAGCTGCTGCGCTGTCCACGGCATCGTACGTACTTGGGAACACCTGGTTGTAAAGGTGAGCTTGGATCTCGATAAGGACCAGCTCGTTGTCAATCCGTTCAAGCTTCTCTTCGCGATGGGACTCGTCGGAGTTCACCGTGAAGGAATGCTGCGACTGTGGTTGCCTTTCCGCTTCCGCCATGAGGGCAAGCTTGCCAAGACTCAGCTCAATCTTCTTCCTCCAGACCTGATCCTCCGTCGTCAAAGCCAGTTCCAGAAGCGTATCGGCGGCGTGGCCAACGTCCTTTTCTTGCTGAACGTCATTGATCCAGGATATGCGAGCCAGACTCGGTCTGCTTCTAAGAAATCGAGTTTTGAAACCGAGTGTGTCCAGTGAAAACTCCAGCACAGCCGCGACGCCGTGCTTTTCGAGGAGGTATTCGTAAACAGGGAATGCGAACGGCTCGCCGTATTTGCTGAATGAGTCCTCCAACTGCGTCATCTTTGCCTGCCGTAGGCCCTTCAGATTCTTAGTTTCAGCGGCAGAGAGGCCCTCCTCGGCGAGCTGCGACTCCAGCGCCCCGATGTGTTCGAGCAGAATGACGGCCAAGGCGCTGAGACACCCGTGCTTCTCAGCAATCTTGGCGCCTTGCTCCCATTTGCCGAACTGGGCCAGGAACACGGGTTTGTTGTGTCTTTCTGCGTCATACGTCTTGACGTACTCCTGGGCCACCGCCTTGTTTTCCGAATTCGCCAGTGCCCAGCGGGCATACTCTAGTACCGAGGTAAGCATGCCGTCGGTCAGCACCGGTAGCTCGTCGAAAATCTTGGTGAGGACGATGGGATCCGGCATATTCGGTGTCTTCTGCGCGTCTCGGAGCTGCTCGTGTTTCCTAAACCACTGGTCACAGAGATCGGTCAAGCGTTTGAGGTTGTTGGCGATGTACAAGCAGCCGGTCCAGGGCTCCGGTAGGCCATCGTATCCATCGCGCAATATACCCATTCGCAACTGTTCCTGGCCAAGACCGTAGAAAGACAGGTTGTTCCGCCGGAAGTCATGTGCTGCCAAGTGGGTGCTGATGTTGACCTGCATGGCCTCGTACATCAGAACCGTCACTTTGGCATCATCCAGAAGCTTGTCCTTGTACAGGACTTTGATGACTTCGTAGGACCAAGCAACAAAGAGCTCGAGGCGGAAGATGTCGTTTACGAACCAGTGGCGCACCCGGTCCAACTCGCCGATGTTCGCGATGGGGTTGTGCTTTTGGTCTTCGTGGATGAATTCGACAATCATTCCAATTAAGCTCTTCTTGTCGTCGGCAGGTCTGCTCGCAGTAAAACTCTCATGTCGTTTCCAGAGGAGGGTGGCAACGTGCATCTTCTCTGCGTTGAACAGGAGCTTCCAGCGGGTCTTGCGATCCAGGTCTGCACCGGTGGTTTGGAGGTGTTGCATGAGTCTCTCCAGCGCGTTCGATCTTTCACGAAGGTTTTCCTCTACGGATGCCGGCAGCGTCGAGACGTATGATGTCGATGAGCTCAGAATCTCGTGGCTCACTTCCAGCGCCGCCGTGGCAACCTCCTCCTGGGTAAACTTGGCGTTTTGCCGCCCATCAAACAAGAGGGGACTGTCCTTCTTTGCCCCAAAAAACACAGCCTGCTCCAGTTTGCTCTTAGCAGATACTTTAGGAGGCTGGTCGCTGGCAAACTTGTCCACGTCGGTCGTCACGATTCGCACGACTCCTGCACCGCGCACCATGAGCACGACAGCAGGATTTTTGGTCTTGTGCCGAACCGAACGTGTTTCTTCATATCCACCGGAGGTCGGTGGGGACTCTTCGAATCCAGAGCCGACAATCTCGTGGATGTTGTCTTCTCGAAAATCGACAACATCCTCAAAGGAAGCGGGCAAGACGTGGCTGTCGGACTGTAGTTGCGACTCGGGAGACTCTGGCGGGATTGCCACAGACGCGATGACCGCAGCGCGATCAAAGACGACGAATGCCACAAGGGCAGGGCGAGGCAAGTAAATGCGAGGTCGTACGCCTTGCGTAGGGTCCGACGGTGAGAATGGGTTCGAGTACGAAGTAATTGGTCGGATCATGCCAATTTGGCAGTCGCCAGGGGTCAAAATGACCTCGACCAAAGCATATCGAGACACGTTCCGTCGGGTCAGGCTAGCGAGCAGCAGGAGGTGTTGTACCATCGGGTTGTCGGATGCCATTGCGTCGCTCAACCTGCTCAGCTCCAAATACTTGGCATCGAGACCTTTCGGAACAAAGGTGAAGTCGATGGCTTCGAAAGAGTCGGCGGGGAAATCCTGGCTTAAAGGATCGGCTTCCTGTAGAGCTGCGACGAGGCGCTCTCGAATGTCTGCCTCTCCAGTGGGTTGGTTGTGACCACCCCGGTGAACCTTCCAAGACTGCAGCTTGCCCTTGCACGTGAGCGCGACAATGTTCCTCTCGCCGACACGCGCAGACCGATCAGCGCGAACGGCCGCGATGTCTCCTCGGAGAGTCAGGTGCGAAAAGGCATGGCGGATGCTTCCCAATATGCCGCTACCCGAGGACGAGAGGTTCGTTCTCAAGAACTGTACCGAAATCGCGGGGCGCCCGTGGCTATCTCGCACGCTCATGTATGCCAATCGTCCGGTGTTGAATGTCAGGATGAAGCCTGCCGATTCTGCGTTCGTAATAGCGACAGCCTTCTCTCCGGATGACATGCCGGAAATCATGTACTCGACGCCGGATCGGTCTTTCTTTATGAAAGCAAACGTCGCGGCGCTGGATATCGATTCCCAGTACACAACTTTGCCGCTGCCGGCCATTACGATGACCAGTCCGGGCTCGGTGGATGACGCGGAAGGTGAGACGAGGCATCCGACTGGAAGAGGGTCGGTAGGTTTCGTCGCAGAGGGCAGCGTGAATGTGAAAGTCTCGGGCGATTGAGAAGTCGAGTTGTACGGCCAGACAATGGCGTGCGCTGGGGTCAGCGTCAAGGCATATCCCGATGGCGCAAATATATCGGCGTGTTGGTTTCCTAATGATGTTAGCTGCTTTACGGGTCGCTGCTGGTTAGTAGGCGAGACGCACCCGACCAGTCCGACCTGATTCTGTCTGGCAACGCGGGGAGCTTGGAGACTGTGAAGGCGTTGGTGCTCGTCTTGAGAGATCAAATTCGGTAAGCGACGCGCCATCGAATACAAAGGATTGAACGAGGACGAGAAGGTGTACGAACCAGAACGAGACTGCCGTCGCCCTTGTTTGCGGCTCGATCGCCGTGCTTTGTTTTTTTCGTCCGCAAATTCGACTCCCTGCGTGGTGTGTGATGCTGGGGGTTCTCCATGGGGGTGTCGCGTTGTTTGACATCGACCGTCGCGACTTTGTCGACCTTGGCATCCACCATCTCAGGTTGGGCATCGGGAGGCGGATGGACAAAAGTCTGCTCCGTCAGCGGGAGGCGCTGGCGTTTCGCCTTTGGCTGCTGAGCGAGGCTCTCCGAGCTCTTGGGGCGCTGACGACGACGTGATCGAGTCGCCGTCGCCGGGCCACCCTCAGCGACCGACGGGGAAAACATTGCTGCGTGCTCGTCGCGGATCGCAGGGTTGGGCTCGTGATGGGATGGACTGGTGTTGAGATGGCGATGGACGGGCGGAATGGAGTCGCGGGCTTATAGATGCATCTCGAGCGGCCCAGCGTCGAGGCAAAGGCGAGGTCAGAAATGCACGATGCACGGTACACGATGCGCGATGGATGATGGCAGCGGCCGCAGTCGTGGCAGTGAAGAGAGAGGTGATGGTGGAGAGCGTGAAGCAGCATGCAGCTATTGGGTCGTGGACGAAAAACAAATCCCCGGCAGAAAGAGCCCCCAGCTACCAAGCTAGGGATACAGGTGACCGCCTTGCTCTTGCCTGTCGCGCGGCACCCCAGCTGGGCCAGCTCAGCTTTTGTGGGGGCGCTGGCCCCGCCCGATTGTGTGGTATATTGGGTACAAAGCCGCTGCAGGTGCCTGGGCAGGCCGCGAGGTACCTGGGCTCTTCAGGCGGCTCCCTGATTCACGGCCCAACGATCGATCGTCGTGCAACCACATGCAGTGACCACAGCCATCATCAATTGGCCGCCTCAATCTGCGAACGAAGCTGTCTATTACACCAACCTCGGCATTGAATGCCAACAGAGGAGAGGACCCAGTCACGGAGAGCACTCAGTTAGTGCTTGTGTATTACGCAACTCATGGTCGCCGACTGTCTAAAGTCCAAGGCCATATCCGCATCCGCCCGAGGCTCCCCAGATGCTGTGCCTACCCTAGATCCTCGGCTGTCGAGTCTCGCGTGAACACACGAGATGAAACGACCAAAATGAGGCGACTCTCGACGGCAGTCACCATCACCGACCCTCTGGTCAAGTATCAGACACTGGTCAAGTCTGGATTGTATGCACCGGACCCAGCCCAGCATCGGCTGGCGAGACACCTCCGCGACATCTATCTCCGAATAAAGGACTACTCGCCGCAGGTCGAGTATCGGCAGAGACTCAATGAAGTAGCTCGCCTCACCGAGGCCAAACCACCCGAGAACGATAACGCCCACGGGATCCTCGCCCTGCGGAACCATGGAATATGGCGCAACCCGCTCTTCAGGCATCTTCTACCGGCCGTCGAAGGAGGGGATAGCCTGGCTCTGACAAGAGTCTTGCAGGGCCACGATATGGCGATTGAGCTTGACTCCCCAAAGGGCCTTTTCCTTTCCGGGGAGGTGGGCACGGGCAAATCGATGCTGCTGGACCTGCTTGCGGATGGCCTACCGACGGAGCGCAAGAGGAGGTGGCACTTCAACACCTTCATGCTCTACACATTCTCGCAGCTAGAGAGGCGCAGAGAGTCCCACTCGAACGCTTCCACGATGGATGCTGAGTACTCGCTCGTGTGGATGGCGAAGAAGCTAGTTGACGAATCGCCAATCCTCTTCCTGGACGAGTTCCAACTGCCAGACCGAGCCGCCAGCAAGATCCTCAGCCACCTCTTCATAGCCTTCTTCCAGCTCGGCGGCGTGTTGGTGGCGTCCTCGAATCGGATGCCGGAGGAGCTACAGAAGGCCACTGGAGTGGACTATGCGCCTGACCCTGCACGAGGCTTGATGCGCAAGATCTTCGGCGGTCGGACACGGTCCAAGGGCGAGCTCTACGGTCAGAGCAGCGACTTTGCAAACTTTCTAGAAGTCCTAAAGGCTAGGTGCGACTTTTGGCAGATGGAGGGCGCGCAAGACTGGAGGCGGAAAGAAGAAGTTGACAGCCCGGAAACCACAGCAAACGCGTCCATACAAGGAGCGGGAGGACTCGCGTCTGGAGGTGACGCCAGAACCGACAGTAGCGAGACACGGAAGCGGCCGTACAACTACCATCTTTGTGGGGAAGACGATGGCGCTTGGTCACAGCGAATACTTGACACTCTTTCGTGGACTGGAGTCGGCCTAGTTCCATGGGAGCGCTCGACGTTTGTTGTGTATGGCCGGAAAGTCTGCACCCCGCGGCACTACAACGGCTTTGTCTTCTGGAGCTTTGACGACCTCGTTGGGTCTTTCGGGCCCGCGGACTACATTACGATGGCCTCGTCATATCATACGTTTATCATCGACCAGGTCCCCGTTTTGACAATCCTTCAGAAGAATGAGGCGCGCCGCTTCATCACCTTCCTCGATGCGCTCTACGAGGCACGCTGCAAACTCGTCATCCGGGCCGAGAACCCGCCGGATGACCTCTTCTTCCCCGAGAATCCGAAAGCATTGCAAAGAAAATCTGGAGATGCCGAGGATACTGACGACGCGACGTATTCCGAAACCGTGGCGGAAGTGTATCAGGATCAAATGTCCCCCTTCCGACCCAACGTTTCGTACTACGACACCAAGTCGGCTACGGCAAAGTACGACCCCGACCAGGATTCTGATTTCGGGTTGGAGAAACAGCGCATTGACTTTGGAAATGCTGGGGCATTCACAGGAGAGGACGAACGCTTCGCGTACAAGCGTGCCATCTCTCGGCTTTGGGAGCTATGCAGTGCGAGGTGGCATGCTCGGACAGGAGAATGGTGGCAGCCTTTGCCTGTGGAGGCGAGGCACTGGGAAGGAAGCTCTGTTTCGAAGCCATTCACCAAAGCCGCAACAAGCCGTAAAGAAGATACAGGTGAAGGCATGGGAGATAGCGTAGAGATGGATGAGCTGGCAGGGCTTTCAAAGTGGAGGGTTGAGCATCTCAAGAAGCAGATCTCTGGTGAGCATTAGACAAGGCAGAGGGAGAAGGATAGCATATAGAGCGCTTTGTGGTGGCGGAAAGTTTCAAACACCATATAGAAGGTATACAACCGTTTCTGCTGGAGATGGTACTCCATCGTGGATATCGTAACAACCATAAACCCAAACGCCGCGCAATGTCATGTTGTATGCCCCCAGCCCAGTGTCTCATAGAGTCGTGACGCCCGGCGTCCAACCCTCTCCTATCCTCTTCATATCCTCGCTAAACCTCTTACTCGTAATCCTCCTCCCGCCACGGCCCCCCAGCGGCGCATGCTCATCCGGCTCAAAGAAAGGATTCTGCAGCAGCCGCACATATGCGCTCTGCATGGCCCGAAACACAGGCTTCATCTCGGCGTCCCTCAGCCCCGCACCGGCGGGCCTCGCAGCAGCGGCCGTGAGATCGACGCGGCGGCCACGCATATCGACGACGCAGACCATGCGCACGCCCGTGTTGGTCTCGAAGCCGTAGGCGGCGAGCCGATCGTCGATGGCATGCAGTAGGCCGACGTCGCCGGAGAGGCCGACGCCCGCGGCGGCGTTGTGCTTGGCGCGCAGGTCGAAGATGTCGATGGTGGAGGAGAGCAGCAGCGAGTACTGGAGGGGCGTGCGGATCGGGGCGAAGGCGTTGGTCGAGGGGTCGTGCGAGGGGAAGACGGAGATGTGTAGGGGGTTGTTCTGCACAGCCCACGGGTCAGCATGCTGGGAAAGGCGGCGAGGGGAGAAAGGGTCGTACGTTGCGCCCGATGACGCCTAGGCAGGCGATTGACGGGATCGCGGTCGTCATGGTTGGCTGGTTTTTGCAGACTGTCGGCTTGGGAGGTTGAAGTTGGGTTCGTGGGGAGGGAGCTACGAGCTTGGACATCGCGGGATCACGAATGTGGGGCCCGTCTCCCCTTGAACACCACAGCGTTTAGAGCATTAGAAAATATACAGTGCTAGTTGGCAATGCTTACATTCAGGTCCATCCAGGACTATAGGGTCTTTGTGCCAGAAATTGTTGAAATCTAAGTTGTACTCCGCAGCCTGAATGCATGCAGCTGTTTCGCGCCAGACAGTTGCTGAGTTGCAAGTGTGCAAGAACTGAACATCTAAGAGCTATGCCATCACAACTATTACCGAAGTAGAAGGAATGAGGTGAGTGATTCATCTAGTATATTATGCACCGAGCTAGTGACTTTTTCCTCTAGGAATAGATGATCGAGGAAGCTTGGAAGCGGAGAGAGCGAGAGATATCAGACACTGGTCGTACTTGACCGAGATGGCAGAGAGGTAAAACATGCGCCTTGACGTTGTAAATAAGGTAGCTACTTGGCTGGAGGACAATATGAAGAGCCCAGGGGGCTTGTAATCGAGAAAATAATGTTCCCGATAAGACCGACTGACTGAATAAGCCGCCGGCGATGAGACGACAGGCATCGGTCTACGAACGACAAGTACGGGCAGCGATGAACACGATAACTTTTGCACGATGTCTGGCTCTGTGCCGTGAAAGACTGGATGGCGTACATACTTGCCGAGGATTTCGAAGCCAGACGCACTGATGCATACATGGTGCCGCTGCACCGAACACGAACCTCGCATTCTACAAGACATACAAGAAAACATGAAGAGTCTCTCTCTTCTTCTTGACACGCTCCTTGGTGAAGATAAGCATCGGCGCAGGGGTACCCTGAGGCTATTTGAAATAATCCACATCTGGACAAGATCCATGCTCGTGAGTCCAGATTGGATGAGTTTTGATCCCTACAAGCCCTATTGGCAAGGCAAGAGGCATCTTGACGAACCCCAGGACCGTGAACAAGCTCGTAACCGTGGCAGAATCCCCAGCCGTCTGATTTCTTCCTGCAGAGGGCTTCCAGAGCCGGACAGGTCTCTTCCAGGCTGTTCACGTGCCGCCCACGTGCTGTTCAGTGCCCCGAACAGCTGCAAACCCCCCTAGCAACGCCCGACCTACCTCCGCGCACCCAAATTCACTGCACCCAAGCTGTCCATACCGTTATATACCCCAATAGCAGCACTTCTCCCAACAAGCCAGTCAGCTGAGGCCGAGGGCCGATTTGGCCCAGTTGGCTGGCTTCTCGCCACAACCTTCCTCCCGGCAGCTCCAAGGTCATGGGTTCGATTCCCAGTCCTGGAGTTTGCCGCGAGACGGGTTAGCATCACAAGGTGGGTGCAATGACTACAAGATTAAGAGTCTTCTCGGGGGTGACGCATCCTTGGGTCCTGGGGACAGGAAGTGGCGAGCTTCTTTTTTTGCAGTTTTTGTAGATATTTGGATTGACCGAGGGGGTACGAGTGGTGGTGCTTTGCCGCCGATCTTGCTGTTTGCATCCCCCCATTGCCCTGGCCTGCTTTTCCCTGGCCTGCTTTTCCCTGGCCTGCTTTTCCCTGGCCTGCTTTACACTGTTCTGACGACAGTTCGATGTTTATTGCGTCTTTCTTTTGGTCCATTCAAAGCTGCAGACATCGTCGCAGGGAGCTGTGATGTGTCCGCTCTGTTCGTTCACTTCAGGGCAGCTTCTATTCCACGACCAGCGAATGAAGTCAGGTTGCTGGTCGCGTAAGCAAACAAGGAATGGATCATTTGGGTGACCAAATTCTGTGATAATACACGGCGCGTCCTCTCGCCCTTGTCTGTCAAGAACTGTTCCTGAGTGCCTTTGACCACGATGCCTCGTAGCATATACTGGACATGACCAACATCCACATCCACACCGGTAGCCATCCTTCACTCCTCGTCGTCCACAAAGCCCGCCGTATCCTCCAACCCCCTCAGCACCTCCTCCACCTCTGACGGGTCCGTGATCGCCCAGACGCCGCCCCCCTTGACCAGATCCCTGCCTCTCACGCCAACCTCCTTTCCGACCAGGTTCCGCCCGACCTTGCCCGGGCCGATGCCGACCCATCTCCTGACCTTTTCCTCCTGGTCCAGGTACTTGATGCTGTCCCACCAGCGCACCGTCTCGAGGCAGCCCCTCGCGACGAGCTCCTTGAGCTCCTCCTTGCTCCGGAAGGGCCGCGCGCTGACGTTGCTGACGCACGGTATCGCCGCGGGGAAGGTGATCATGTCCTCGCCCTCGCGCCCGGCGACGCGGCTCTTCTTGTCGAGCAGCGTCCGCATCACGGCCACGGCGGGCTTCATGATGGGGCTGTGGAAGGGGCTGTCGCTGTGCAGGCGCACGGCGCGCGGGTCGTGGCCCAGGAACTGCCGCACGTGCGCGATGAGCGTCTTGATGCGCTCCATGTTGCCGCTCAGGACGATCTGGTTCTTGCTGTTGATGTTGGCGATGAGCACCTGGTCGATGGGCGCCAGGTCCTCGCTGCTCTCCGACTTGCTGCCGGCGCTCGAGTGCCCGACAAAGTCGCGGATCGCCTCGATCAGGGCGTGCAGGTACTCGGGCTCGGTGATGACGGCCACCATGCCGTACTCGCCGCCGTAGTCCTGCACGGCGCGCTTCGTCGCCTCGGACATGGCCTCGGCGCGCCGCTGCACCAGGTACAGGCTGTCCTCGAAGTGGATGTACCCGCCGGCGACGAGCGCCGCGAACTCGCCCAGCGAGTGGCCCAGCGTGACGTCGAAGTGGTCCGCGACCCGGAAGCCGAACTCGCGCTCGAGGATGCGCAGGATGCAGATGGACGTGGCCATGATGGCGGGCTGCGCGTTGGTCGTCTGGGTGAGGACCTTGGAGGGCCCGTTCTTTATGACCTCGGAGAGCTTGTAGCCGACGTGGTGGTCAATCTCGTCGATGATGTCGGACGCGGTGGAGGGGAACGCCTCGAGCCAAGGGGTGAGCATGCCGACCTTTTGCGTGCCCTGGCCTGCGGTCCAGCAGTCAGCTTGTTTGTCGCGAGGCCCCAGCACCAGGGCAGAGGAGCAATTGCCCACCTGGGAAGAAGATGGCCGTCCGCGGCCGCGTTGCCTGCGCCGTCGAGCTCCATCGCCTCGGCTGCGCGTCGTCCCCCACGGTGACTCGCTGCGGCGCGTAGCATCGGGGCGCCCTGAAGCCCGCGGCGCATTGGCGCCGGAGCGCAGGAACGGCGAAGCGCTGCATAGCCGCACAACGGCCGGGTCGTAGCTGGAGTTTTCAAGCCGATGTGTTCATGCCGGCGACGCCTTGATGACCCAACGTTGGCGATGATGTAGTGGCCAAGGCCGCACGTGGGGCCGGGCTGCACCTGCATGTGGGGAGCGACAGTATACTCCGTAGGGTAGTCGCGGGCGCCCCTCCAGTGGGTGTGGAGAGCTCCACGACTCCAACCGCTGGCCCGAGAAGCCGACGACGCTGCCACGACATCAAGCATCTCCGGCTCTATACTGGCAAACGGACTGGCAGAGCGTGGGAATAAAAACAAACTTCTTGAGTCGCAGCTTCATGTGCGCGATGAGCGCTCCGGACCCATATGGCCGGAGACGTCAGCGCCGCGACGGGCCGTCTAAAGCGAAAGTGAAGGTGAATGGAGGATTATTCTCCGTTGATTCAACTGTGTACTATCAAAGCTCGTGCCTAGCAGCGAATCTCCACGCCGCCCTTGCTGATGGTCAGGTACTTGACGCCCTTGTACGGCTTCACCCCCTCCCCCAGCCCCCGGCTCTTCCTCGTGTCTATCATGATGCTGTCCACTTTGAGCCCGCTCGCCAGCCACCCCTTCACCGAGAAGCTCACCGACGCCGAGCTGGGCATCAGGATCTTGTTCTGCGCAACCTTTTTGGCGTCTTGTTCGCCGCCGCCCTCGTCCTTCTCCTGCCTCGTTTTTTCAGCTGGTGTGCTTTGATATGGTTCGTTGTATGGATAGTCGGTGCCGAATCCAAAGCCGCTCGGATCGAATCCCTGCTCCTCGCTGTCGGCCAACGGCCCGACCACCGTGCACCGCAACCCAAAATGGGATGCCGGCCCGGACAATTCCTTGGCAGGGACATGCCATTCCAGTATCCTCTCTCCAGGGTTGAAACTCGCATCGCCCCTGCTGGGACGGATATCCGAAAGGTTCCTCACGTCTTCTGGAAGTGGGATAGTGATTCTCAGGTCGTCCAGCAGGGGAGCACTTGGAGAGCCCGGATGTGGCGACCCGAGCCTGCCAGAGCTGCCCCCTCGCCCGAGCTGGCTCGCAGATGAGGAGCTGGGCGTGCCAAACATCTTGTTCACCTGTAACCGGACCTCGAACTCTGATCCCACGGGGCCGATGCAGGTCTTCATCTCCAGGTTGACCGGCAACTTCAGGTTGTTGGAGCTCAGGCTACCGCTCTTCCCGCTCGTAAAAGGTAGCAGATCCACCTCGTACCCAGCCAAGATGAATCGGCCGTCAGGAGGCACAAAGCTCAGTTCTCCCGGATGCTCTTTCCATCTGTTCAGTCGCACACAGGGGTGAAAGACGGGGAGCTCCACGATGCCACCAAGGTTGTGTCTCCCAGATGGACTCGTCAGGCTGACTGTGATGTCGGGCACGCCAGAGACCTTGGCTGTGAATGCGATCGTTCCGTTTGCAAAGGCAGCCAGTGGCCGCCCTGAGGGGGCCAGGGTGACGGATAACGTCTCGACGACGTCGGCGTATAACTCGTTCGAAGTATGCCGCACATTCGCCCGTCTCCATGGCAAAGCCGGCGTGTTTGATGCCATCAGGGACGGCGGGCTCGGGTTCGAGAAGTTGCTGCCCAAAGGAGCTTTCCTGGTCTCGCATCAGTCGAGGCACACATCAGATTGCGCTCCATGTACCTACCCTGGCAGGTTTATGCTACCCAACAACTTGCCCACCCAGCCCTCGACCTCCACGACTTCCCTCAGAGCATTGGGCTCCGTGGTGCTGATGTTCCCCGCATCGCACATTTCGGTAAGCAGCTGGGCGACCACATCGTAGCTGTTCTCAATCTTGATGGCCAGGAGCGGGGCGCCGAGGAAGTCCTCAAAGGCGTCGACCACGCGGTGCAGGAACTCGAGGACAAGGAGCGGCTCAATCTCCGTCGAGGAGGTCGCCAGGAGCAAGAGATTCGCGTGCGTGAGGCTGAAGACGAGGGTCGGCGGGCTCGTGTTGGGGAGGTAGATCAGGTTCGGTCTCGGGGAGGGATGCTCGAGGTAGAGGGGCAGGAGGTGCGCCGCAGATAGCGGCCGCCCCGTGTAGGTGTGCGATAATAAGGCATTCCTGCAGGCGGAGAGTCAGCTCGGCGAGCGGCTGAAGCTCCAGGGAGGCCAACCTGTTGTCGTCGTAGATATGCAGCGCCTCAATAACCCCGTTCATGGTCACGACCAGCTCTGGGCACGCTGAACTGCAGATGCATCCGCTACTTCGAAGTACGCGACAGGCAATGACGGAATTAATGTAGGCGCATCGCTGACTAACCCGGCCAGCGAGCTGCCCAGTCCCCACCAATCTAAGGTTCGAAGCTCCGTCAGCTTCATCGCCAAGTACCAAAGCGAAGCCTCCAGCCCTTTGGCCCTTACGATGGCGGGCGACAAGATCCCAAACGTGCATTCCCTCGAGCGGCCAGAGGACCTCAAGGAGCTCATGCGCCAGGACCGCGGCGACGACTGCCTCGGCTGCAAGGTCGTAGGCAAGTCGCCCCCAAAGCAGCGCGACCCGCATCGAGAGCTCGGAAGCTGACCTGCATACAGGGAGCGGTGCCTTCTTCGGGCTGGCTGCGTACAGCTACTTCTCCGGCATGTCGCAGCTCGAAAAGCAGCAGGCCGCGATCCTGCAGAGCAAGTCCATGTTTGGGATGAGAAGCCGGAGGTTCGGGATAATGGGCATCTCGGCGGGCCTCGTCTGGATGGGACTGTGGAGGGCTTTCAGATAAGACACGACGATTCCACGTGTACGAGACGATTCCACGTTTACGAGACGAAACACCATCTCCACTACCTGTCGAATTTCGAAACGGCCGGATTACAAGGAACGAGGGCCGCGTGGGGTGTCTGTCGAATATGTGGTCGAGCATACCAGCGACATCGACCTCGGGCTGTTCCAAGGGAACTCTCCCGTGTCGCGAGCATTGTATAAAAATGTACTATACTGTACTATTTGGTCAGGTGCATGGAAGATACCAAATGAGCAGGCATGGCGTGGCGAGTAGAGGTACAGCTCACGTCAGGATGTATGAATAAAGGGGTGTCAGGCTCGGCTTATACATGCAATTGGACACACTTATTGAGGAGTTAAGGATCTTGCAAAGACAGAAATCCGTAGGTTGGTTTTAACAGTGTTCGTAGTGACCTGCTGACCAGGCATCGTGTAAGTCGCCCCCTAGGCACCAGTCGCAGCAAGCCTGGAGTAAAGATTTTGCAACATGTGTGGATCCTGAATGTTGGGCATCCGAGATGATGTTTCTGTTCAATCGAAAGTAAATCCTTGTGTTTTGTAGCGAACCAGCGCCTACTGTCGTCACGCTCCCAGCTTGTCCCAACGCCGAGAGCCATCGCTACGAAAAACTTCACCTTCGCCAAACGCCCCACTTCAAGTTCGACCTCTCACCTCAACCACATCCAACATCAACCCGCCTCACCACACCTAACCCAAGCAAAAGACCACAGGCCCCCGTCGCACTCATCCAAAAGCCTCCGAGCAGCAACCTCACCCCGCGGGACGCTGCGTGGCGGCAAGCCAGAGCCATCCGCGCTCACCCCGTTCCTTCGCATCACCGCCGAAAACTCACCTCACAATGCCCATCACCATCCTCCAGCCGCGGCCCGCGCCGCAACGGCCGGCAGCGGCTGCCGGCGGGTACTCCTCAGACTCGGACTCGGACGGCGGCGTGGACATCCAGGGCGACGTGGCCATGCGCGCGCCGAAGCGCCGGCGGGCGAGCCTCGACGATGAGGAGGATGATGCGGGTGAGATTCTCACGCCGGGCGCCGTCATAACGTCCAACCCGCAATGGATGCGGTAGGTTCGCTCCTTACACTGGGCTCATTTACATAGAGAGCGCAGGAGAGAGAGATCAAGAGCACGTGCTGATCAAGAGCGCAGCGGCCACGGCACATTCGTCCCCCTCAACTCCACAAACATCACCTCCTCCCTCGCCGGCACCCTCACCAAGACCAACAAGCTCCTCTCGGTGCGGCCCCTCCGCGCCCGCTACACCCCCGAGATCGGCGACCTCGTCGTCGGGCGCATCGCCGAGGTCCAGGCCAAGCGCTGGCGCGTCGACGTCGCCGCCTCGCAGCTCGCCGTGCTGCAGATCTCGGCCATCAACCTGCCCGGCGGCATCCTCCGCAAGCGCACCGAGACGGACGAGCTGCAGATCCGGTCCTTCTTCGCCGAGGGCGACCTCGTCGTCGCCGAGGTGCAGCAGCTGCACCAGGACGGCGCCGCCTCGCTGCACACGCGCTCCCTCAAGTACGGCAAGCTGCGCAACGGCGTCTTCGTCAGCGTCTCGGGCACCGGCGGCGGCGGCGGCGTCGTCCGCGCCAAGCGCCAGCTGTGGACCGTCGAGGCCGCCAACGCCGCCGGCAAGATCGACGTGCTGCTCGGCGTCAACGGCTACATCTGGATCAGCAAGCACGTCGAGAGCGACGTCGCCGCCGAGGCCGCCGGCGTGAACCGCATGGAGGAGAGCGTCAGCAGCAAGGTCTACTCGAGCCAGAACGACTACATGGACGTCGCCACCATGAGGGAGATTGCGCGCTTCCGGAGCGTCATCCTGGCGCTCGTGGAGAATGGCCTGCCCGTGGACGAGGAGACGGTCACAAAGGCCTACGGCGAGGCCGTCGAGATGGGCAGGGAGTCAGCCGAGGACGACCTGTATTTTGGAGGAGAAAAGGGGCAGAGACTGGCGGCGATCCTCGCCAGACGCTAGATTTAAGCAGTACACACTGTCACATCAATTAAATTTGAACCATGCACCTGTTTCTGTCCCCGCCACTACATTATTCGTCGACAGAGAGCTCTGCGTGGGATCGCCTATCCACCCTCGTACATGTACACATATGACATTGAGGTTTGATTACAAAAGAGAAACCGCTAGAAAGTTGTACCACACTCCAACCCACCCCCCGCGCGTTGGGTATGTCGTCCGCGTCCGCCGGCCAGCCAGGGATAGCGTTGTCGTGTCTACAGTTTCGCCGCCGGCCGGTCGACGCCGTTTACAGGCCTAGCGAGCTTCTCTTCAGCCCCAGTACCGCAAAGATGGCAACAAGGATCCCCCACCTTAGGGCTGCCCCGGTCGCGCTCTTGCCGCCGAGGCTGAAGACGACGCCCAGCCAATACTTGAGCCCCTTGACAACGTTGCCGTTGCGGTCAAAGTTGGGCTTGGGAGCGGAGAGCTTCTTGAAGCGCTCCAGCTCGGCCATGGAATAGGGCATGTAGCGCACGCGCAGGACTTTCTCGGCCCAGTTGGGGACCTGGGCGATGACGCGCTGGTGGCTGAATGCCTTGAAGGAGTAGTAGCCGTGGTAGCTGCCCATGCCGGACGAGCCGACGCCGCCAATGGGCGTGGCATTGATCTGGCAGTGGAAGAACGAGTCGTTGATGGTGGCACCTCCGGAGGTGACGTTGTGCAGGACTGTTGCGAGTCAGTAACTTGATCCCATCCCATGTACGATTTGAACAATACCTTTCTGGTTCTCCTCGTCGGAGCCAAACGTAAACAGGGCCAGCGGGGTGGGGTCGACCTTGTTGGCAATGTCAATGGCCTCGTCGAGGCTGTCGTACGGCATGATGGACCAGATGGGGCCGAAGCTCTCCTCGGCCATCATGCTGTCCTCAATGTCGTCAACCAGCACGGCCGTGGGCTCGATGAAGAACTCGGACTCGTCGACCGAGCCGCCCATGACGATCTTGCCCTTTGTGTTGTCGAGCATGGCCTTGATGCGGTCAAAGTGCGCCTTGTTGACGATGCGAGAAAAGTCCGGGCTGGCCTTGGCGCCCTTGGGCATGAAGGCGCGGTACTGGGCGTTGACCTCGGTGATGAACTGGGACACGAGACTCCGGTCGATGAGGACGTAGTTGTGGGAGAGACACACTTGGCCCGCATTGAGGCACTTCTGCCAGAGCAGACGCTTGGCGGCGATCCGCAGGTCGGCGTGCTTGGTGACAAAGGCCGGGTTCTGGCCACCCAGCTCGAGCAGGACAGGCGTGAGCGACTCGGCTGCCTTGGTGGCAATGATGGCTCCCGTCTTCTTGCCGCCGGTGAAGACGACCTTGTCAAACTTGAGGTCCATCAGGTACTTGGTCTCGGCGAGCGCGCCGTTGATGCAGATGTAGCACTCGGGGTCGAGGTACTCGTCGAAGAGCCTCTTCAAGATCATGGCCGAGTGAGGCGAGTGCTCCGAAGGCTTGAGGACGACGGTGTTGCCGGCGGCGATGGCACCGACGACGGGGGTGATGTTGAGCTGGAAGGGGTAGTTGAAGGCGCCGATGATGAGGATGTTGCCGAGGGGCTCGTTCCTGATGCGCGGCTTCATGGGCCAGTACTGCATAGGCAGGTCGACGACGGGCTCGTCCTTGGCCCACCCCTCGAGCTTGTTGGCCACGTTGACGCACTCGGCCTTGCACCAGTCGATCTCGGTGATGTTGGCCTCGAACTTGCACTTGCCCATGTCCTTGAGCACGGCCTCCTCGATGAGCGGCGCATAGTCGACGAGGCCCCAGTACAGGCGGCGGATCTGCTGCTTGCGGAACTCGAAGTCCTTGGTGCGGTTGGTGCGGTAGATCTTGCGCAGGGTCTCGTACTGGGCCTGGATGTCGTCCAGAGCCGTCGCCTCAAAGGGCGGGATGCCGCCTTTGATGGAACCCATGGTGATGCGAGGTCGCGGATGTGACGGGAGGTCGGTGTCGCTTTCGGAGCTTCGAGGCTCAAGCTACCACCAAGGTCGAGGTCGTCCGATGTAGCCGCGACGCGGGAAGCAGCAGTCAACGGGTCAGAGGACAGCAACAGTGGAGGGGGAGGAGGAATGGAGAGAGGAGGAATGGCAGAGGCTTGGAGATAAGGCCAGGCGTCGAGCCAGAAAAGTAAAATGAGGGGTCCCCTCACAACCGAAGCATGCAGCTGCTGAGCGAGCTTGCCTGCATTGGCGTGGATAGTGCTTCGGCATCGGGGAGCCCAAAGTCTCCAGCCAGATGCGACCCGCATTCTCACCGTCACCCCCCCACCTCCACCTCCCCGCCAGCAGGGTCGAGGTACCTGCGCGCTCGCCACGGCGGGCTGCCATTCCGCCGTACCCCGGGCGCAGTCCGGGGCGCTATTGTCCTGCACCATCGGGCCAGTCGGCGCATCGGGAGCCGCCCAGGGCGGACACGCGGGCCAACAATAGCAACGAGGCATGCGCCGCTCCGATATGTCTCGGTGCTCTGAAGTGCCGCTGACCAGCAAGCCGGGTGTTCTGTTGCCGCTGCTTCCCTTCTTCTGGCGGCCGAATGGGTGCTGCCAGCACGGACGAAGCCGTGGGAATGCCCTCCTCCAGCTACCTATCCCTGAAGCTGTCCAGCAATGGATGATACAATGGTCTGTTCCAGGTCGCAACGCACGGCACATGCTCCCGCCAAACGCCCCGTCCAACCATCCACAGCGTGCCGAGGCTCCAACTGGCACCCCTGCCGTGATGCGGCTAATGCCTCCCATCCCTGCACGCCCACGGTCAACCACACAACTCCATTGCGTACACGCGTGGCACCTCGACCCCGACAAATCAGCCCGTCTCCCTCTCCGCAACCTGTTCCCCTTTCGGCGCAGCCAGAAACTCCAGGCTCAAGTCAGGTTTCTTCCCGCTGGAAGGTTGATCTGCCTAGCCCGGCGCCAGTGTGGCGTCTCTGGGCCGTGATGCCTCGGCTGGCTCAAACCCGACGGGATCCATGAGGCGCGCCGGAATCGACCCGACGTATCGCCAGGGTTGCGTGTTCACGTAGAAGCCTAGTTTACATACGCCTCGGAGCAGGCCTGTTATTGTACAACGTCAAAGTACTCTGTACTGTCTCTGTGTAACCAACCGTGTTCCTTGACTTGGTACGCCAGCCGCCCCAATACGACGCCAGAGCGAACCGCGGACGAAGCCACCGACGTGCACCAATGACTTGTTGTGTCGCTACCGGCTCATATGCAGTACGGACACTCATGGGCGAGCAATTCCTATGCATCTTAGCATTTGGATCGTACACACGCTCCCCTACACTACAGTACATGCGTGCCCTCCTTTTATATCAGGTAATATACACTCGGTCCGGCCAGCTCCTTTGCCAGCAGACTCGCCGCCTCACCTCTTCGCCCTGCTCGCACCGCCCGATGACCTCGCGGCCTTGGGAGCGGCAACCAACTCCGCCACCTTCTGCTTCTCATGGTCCTCGGCCAGCTTCTTCATCAGAAACTCGTCAATCGCCTTCTTGCCGTCCACCAGCAACCCGCCCTCGGCTCTTTTCATGTCGGCAATCGCGGCGCGTTGCCGGTCCTCGTCCAACTGCAACCGCCGCTCGTTCGTGAGCCGCCACTCCTTGGGGAACCGGGGCTTGGCCTTGATCTGGTGGTGCCGCAGGTCTAGCGGCACGTCTGCGAACGTGTCCTTGGGGTCTTTGGCCGACGCAATCAGGTCGTCGACCAGGTTCGACAGGTACTGCTTGTTCTGTGCCTGGTGCTCGTAGCTCTCGCAGCTCATCTTGATGAGCTCCGTCTCGGGGTTGTATCGCGGGCCCGCCAGCTTCCTAAGCTTGTCCGTTTGCACAGGAGTGAGCTTGAGGTCGTCGGGTGCGAACTGCACCACAACCTTCTTCTCCGCGGGGTGGGATTCGCCCATATAAGTCGTGTATCGCCATCTCAGGACCTGGTCGTCGGTCGGAGGTACGAATGGCTTGGCGAATTCTGCGTGACACCTTCATTAGCTCCGCTGTCCTATGTCGTTTACTCACTCGACGCATAACTCACTGGAGAGAAGTGGCATTTCCCAGACCGCCAGTCGAGCGTAGTGCCTCATCTCCCGTATCTCTTCCAGCTTGCCGTGGGCCATTGATGTGATGTCGTCCTCGTCAAACTCGTCATGCTCTTCCGTGTTCGTCTCCGGGTCCTCTTCGTCGAACCAGAACGACGACTTGTTCGGCTTGTCACCGACATCGTCCTTGAACAGCTCCTCCTCAACTGTCCTGTCCTCCGACGCCCACCCAGGGGTCTCCCGTAATGTCGATTCTAGGAAGTCGTCGATCGTGTTGTAGCCGTTGGACTTGGCCAGCTCATCAAGCTGCCGCAGCCCCTCGGGCGTGGCAGTCTCGGCAAACGCCTTGTTCATTGTCTTCAGGTCCAGCTGCTGGTAGGCCTCTGCCTCCGCATCATCTCCCTCCTTGCCGGCCTTCCTGTCAGCCCATCGCGCGGGTGAGGTGCTGAATGCTCGCTGTGCGATTGCGCATTGTCGGGCGAGCTGCTGCGCCCGAGGCAGTCGCTGCGCCCGAGGCGCGCTGCGGCATGCCAGCATGCATAGCCTCGCAGCGTTGGAAGCCGAAGCCATGCCGAATTGATTAATCTGCGACGGCCGCGCTGGGTTGTCTGCGCGTGAGGTTGCGTTGAGCTTCAAAAATTTGGCCTCCAACCGCTCTTTGGGGATCGCAGATTTCCCGACGTTCTCCCGGCACTCCACCTCCAGCGGCTTTGGTTGACAGCTCCGCTACAGCCAATAGTTGGGCCGCTTGTCATGCAAGACAATAGCAACCCAAGCTGATCCGTCAACTCAGACTACAAAAACGCCGCGGAGGATACAAACAACCGAGCATGACAGCGACACCGAGGCCTCTGGAGTGCTACTGTCTGGTCACCGTCGGCGCCACAGTTGGCTTCGAAGAGCTGACCAGGGTGGTCCTCGAGCCGGCCTTCTGGGGCTTCCTCCGATCCGAGGGCTTCACGGCTCTTCACATCCAATGCGGACCAGACATTCCCTGGGCCAGCGCCAAGCTTTCCGAACTCAAGGGCGAGCTTCCGTCTGATTTCGACATTGATGTGTTTGATGTCAAGAAGAACCTGATGCTGGAGGAGATGATTCTCTGCAAGCCCACTGAGGGCCGCCGTGCACAAGGGCTGGTCATCTCACACGCAGGTACGTGAAGCAACTATGAGAAGCCACCCTTATATTGACGCTTCTCCAGGTACGGGCACAATTCTCGACGCATGGAAGCTCGGAATCCCCCTAATCGTTGTGCCCAACACGTCCCTCCTCGACGACCACCAGACAGAGATGGCCAAGCATCTGGCCAAAGAGGGCTATGCAACTATGGCCTCCGCTAGGTACGCCCCGTAAGCATACTCGGTGAGAGCACCACTAACTCGACGATCTCACAGCCGAGAGGATCTCCAGAACGCCATCCATAAGGCAGGGCTTCTTTGCGAGGAGAACAAAAACCGCTGGCCGGCACACTCCGTCACCCCTGAGCAGGGCGAAGCCATTAGCTTGTGGGACATCAAGCCCGGCGAGGTCGTCGAGGAGGAAAATTCTCAAATGACCCACGATTAGGCATTGGGCTTTTGTGGTAGTCTTCTGGAAGCGATTTATTGATGAGCGCGGGATGGGATGGAAGAACGAGCTTGACGTCGGTTCAACTCGTATTTGCTTGCTAAACTACCAAGATACCCAGCGGCGGAGTTGGGGGATATTTCATATGCACAATACATACGCCAAGCTGTCGTGTAGCTAAAAGCCCATGCGGCTAACATGAATTGATTTTGACTTGATGATTGCACTCACTCAAGGCAGGTTCTGAACCTCCCAGATCTTGACCGTCGCATCTCCTCCGGCGCTGGCAACCTTGCCGCTCTCTACCCAGCAGATGCCGTTGACGCCGTCCTTGTGGGCATTGGAAGCCTTGATCCTCTTCCCCTGGTTCTTCTTCTCCAGGCACCAAACAAACACGTTTGTATCCAAGCTCCCGCTGGCTGCGTACGCACCGGTACCGTCCCAAGAGATGCACGTCACGCGAGCCGTGTGTGCCGACCAGCGATCCGTAACCACCTCCCACGTACCGATCTTGTACACGTAAATCTTGCCGACGCTATTTCCCGCAGCAAGATGTGAGCCATCCTTGGAGAATGCGAGGGCCGAAATGGTTCCAGTAGGGTTCGAGATGGCTTGAATCGGCTGCAGGTTTCCGCTAGAATCGCTCTTGTATATCTGCACCGAATTCTGGTCCGCGCCGACAGCCACGAAGGAACTGGAGGCTGCGATAGCTCCAGGTGTGAAGTCCAGCGGAGTCTCTTTCAGCAGCTCGTTCTTGGTATATGCCGCAACGCCAGAGACTGTGGCGACGTAGACAATATTGTCCGACGCACTCACTCCCTTGGGTTGGGCGGACAGCTTGATGGACTGTCCGACGAACGTGTTGGCGGACTCGTCGATGACCTTGACCGTGTCGTCCCAGCCGGCACTGTAGATTTTGCCAGAATGCCCCGCGAGCTGGGCTATCTGGTTCGTGTGGGGTTCGCCATCGACAACCGTGGCGAGTCCGGACTTGACATCCCACTGGCAGACCCGGCCGTCAATGCTGCCGCTCCAGACCGAACTGCCCTTTCCATCTGACGACGAAGTCAAGGCCGTAATGTTTTTGCTGTGGCCCTGGACGACTCTGACCGGCTCCTCCTTGCCTTCACTGAGATATGTGAGTTCGCCGTCCAGGCTCACGCTGATAATCAGCCCGTCACTCCGGCCGTGAGGAATGACGACTCCGACCTGCTGGTTCCGCGCGGCGACACCGTCGCCAAACTTCCAGGTTCGGAGGACAGTACCCGCATCGACGTCCCACAGCTTCACCGTCTGGTCAGCGCTGGCCGTAGCGAATTTCTTGCCATCCTGAGACCACGAAACGGCAAAGATACTCCCTGTGTGCTCGCCCTCACCAATCTGCCTGGATGGCTGGCCAGACTTTCCGTCGTAGAGCTGTATTCTCTTGTCCGCACCGACAGTCACGAGAGTGTTTCCGTCTGGTGAATAAGCCGCTCCGAGAACGAACCCCCTGTGCAGAGTGCTCTTCTCGTTGAACTTGTACGGAGCTCCGTGGTAGAAAACCATGTTGCCGTCGTCGCCGACCGTCGCGGCGCGGAACGGGCGCTGGGCCTTCATGGCAACCGCGTTGACAGACTTGGAGTGGCCGATGATTTCTCCGACCGAGTTGCCGCTGTCGGCCGTGATGCAACGTCCAAACTGCTCCTTGCCGTCGCCAACGGCAATAACGCGTTGCGACTCCCCATCCCAGGCAATATCATTCAGCCGCCCCGAGATGATGCCGTACTCCCGTCCAGTGTTTTCGATAGCCTCAGGCTCCCACACCCGCAGCATGCCGCTGGCATCGCCGCTGGCAATCTTGAACCCATTCGGTGCAAAGCGGGCAACGGTCGTGGGGGCGGTGTGGCCGGTGTACTCTTTGCAGTCCGACGGGCTATCGATGGAGCGGACAAAGATGGACTTGCCAGACTGCGGGAGAGAGAGAGTCAGAGAGGCGCTCATTTGCACAGGGACATGGATGGGAACTGCATACCGCGTAAGCTATCCGCTGGCCCTTGGAGTCGGCCGAGAGCTGTGTCGGCTGGCCCCTCGTCGTGGCGGGGGCCGCAGCGAGGATCCGACTGATGGCGATGGACGGAGAGGCCATGACGGAGGAGTCGAGACACTGAATCGGCAAGGGGGTCGGTCGCTGGCTATCTATGGCCCTGGCTAATGGAGGGTCGAAGGTTGGGAGTCTATCACGAAACCGTTGGAGGGGCAAAGGGGGAGCTGTGCCTGGATGAGCCTACCAGGCACGGGTGACTGCGGGGCAGCCAATGACGCACTTGCTTGAAGCTGCTTCCACAAAGCTTACGGCCTCGTTCTTCGTACGAAGACCAAACAATTGCTTTGTGAAAGCTTACCGAAAATTGGCTCTCGGGGTCACGTTCTGTGCTCAGCTGCGACGGATCGGGATCTTATCATCTGTCCTCCAAGCCCGGAACGCAAAACGCACCAACTGAGCACTGTCGTGCGCCTCTCTGCCTGATGGGACTGGGGCATTATCGACAAGTCCCTCGAAAGACGGCCAGGCATCAAGAATCAGTCCCTGCGCGCTGTCGTAAGCTCCATCATCGCGATGGCCCAAGATTCCGCGGTTGCCTGGACACAGGTGCTCAATGGAAGCATGTGCAAAGCTCCTCGCCGTGCGCTGCCTTTGCAATGGCAATGCGTGGATGGCTTCGAGGATCACATCGGCCAATATTTCGCCTAGGTAGAGAGAGCGATCCATCTCAACATATCTTGCTTCGTACGCGGCTTTGCTTTCCGGACAGGTGAGCATACCGCCAATGCAGAGCATCTCAGGCCCCGGCAGATGCTGTACACTTACACGCGGCGCCGCCCATCAATCTGGGCATGACGACCCATTACACGAGGCTCGCGTGATAGCCCAGACACAGACCTCGTCCAACCGGCCAGCAATGCCGCTGCCAAGGGAGTTGCCAAGGAGAGCATCCCGTCCATCCCAAACTCTCACCGTCACCTTGCGCCGTCCAAGACATGCATTTCCCCTTGTCTCTCCCCCCGCCCACCAGACCACCGCCAATCTTACTCATGCCCAGCAACGCCCTCGCAACAAGACAAGAAGCAAGAAAACAAGGACTCGGCTGCCAAAGAAAACGCCACACCTTGGGCTAGGGGCGAGTAAACAAACACTGCGAAATTTACATACACTCCATCAAGCGCTTTATAGTGCCCGCCAGATTCCGCCTCGCCATTGGTCGAGAGTAGTAGTGAATGTTTAAAGTCCCGTAGTGTACGAGTACTTCGTACGAGTAGTCAGTCAGTTTCCCATTATTACGAGTACTCGCAACTTTTTATTACGAATTTACGAGGAGGCCAGGGAGGGTGGCCCCGTATACATCCCTGTCGGCACGGCTTCCCGACCCTGCATATCCGCCTGTTGCTCCGGCACGGTCCCCAGCCAATGGCCTCATCCCCGTTTCTGCAGGAGGAGCAAAAACACCAAGCAAGGTGCTGTGCTTTGCCACTGGCGAGACAGGCGACAGGCCGAGCACATGCCTGGAGCACCGTCGTATCTGCGCCGCGGCTGGCCGCACGGCACCCGCGTCGTGAGCTGGCATCATGATGGGAGCCGCTGTCCTAGACAACGCCCACCCCCTCTCAACCCTAAAAACAACAAGCAGCATCGTCGCCCTCTCTGGCGTGTTCACAGGCCCCGCAGGGTTGGTAACGATGTCGGTATGGGTCACTAGGCCCGGGCGCCACGTCTGGGGTTGCCAGGTGCAGCACGGACGGGATGATAATAAAGCGATGCCCTCCCCCACGCGTCTGTTGTCTTCCCTGTTCCCTTCTTCGTGGAATCCGTCCTCGCCCTCCAGAAGCCTTGAACAAGAAACGAAGCCTTCGTTCGTCAGTCAATCCTTGCAGTACCCACAACCAAGATGAAGTTCCTCATCCCCCTCACCCTGCTCGCCGCCGCCGGCGTCTCCGCCCAGGACAAGAGCTGCGAGGCCGACTACATCGTCACCCAGTGCCTCTCCACCGAGACGGTCAAGGTACGGACTGCAGACGGCCCCCATCACATCGACGCGTTGCTCACATCCCATCCCTAGGCCCAAGCCTGTCAGGCCGCCGACTGGGACTGCCTCTGCGCCGCCTACGAAGCCATCGCAACGTGAGTATACATACCACCCCATCCGTCCCCATCATCGTCGCGCAGGGCAACGACTCACGCGTTCCTCGCAGCTGCTACAACAACTGCCCCAACGACCCACGCGCCTCCCCGGCCCGAGGCCAGGTCACCAATTTCTGCGCAAACGCCTCCGTCTACGGCTCCAAGGCAAAGGCAAAGGCCGTTGCGACGGCGACGGCAACGCACGCGTCGGGCACGGCGACTGACGAGCCCTCGAGCAACGCCGCTGCTGCCACCACCAGCTCTGCGAGCCATACCCAGCAGGGTGGCTCCAACAACAAAGCGGCCACCACTTCTTCCGCCAAGCCCACCAGCACCAACGCCGCCGACGCCCTGTCCGGAGGTGCTGGCGGCATGTTCGTGGCTGCTGCTGGCATTGTTGCTGCTCTCCTGTAAGCTGGATGGACCTGGGACAAGGACATCATCGCTGGGTGCGCCCTCGCTTCATCGCTTCAATAACTAGCTACTGCTTAATATCTTAATATAAGACCCTTCTATTCAAGATGCTCATCTCAGAGTCAAACATGACTGGCCGCTCACTTCTTGTACGCCATTGACCACTACCCATGCTTGGACAAGATCAGCAACATCATCGACAAGTATCAATCAGGAGGCTTGAACAAGACTTGAAGGATCCCTTAACAGCTCCGAAAGCCGTCTCGTCTGTTCCCCTAATGCTTTCCCACTGACACCTCTATGGTACATCAGGCCAGCATCCCCAACACTTTCCATCACAATCCTACACTCTTGTCGCGCCCTGTTGCCTCGGGCTTCTCGCTCGGTAAAAAGACCAAACACGCTCCAACCTCAAAGCGCACAGCATACCGTTGCGCCAGAAACATCTCTACATGAAGCAAGAGCAAAGCAATGGTAAAAGCAAGCAAGCCCACCGTCCTGTAGCCCCCCGGACGCCGTTGATCCCTTCCAGCTCCAGGTTCTCGAGGAGTAAACCCTCCTCCCAGACATGTTTGTTGCGGAGCGTCGCGGCGACAGGCTCCTTTCTTTTAAAATGAAATATGCAGTAACAAGGTTGCGACTAAAATCGAGTACGGTTTGTAAACGTCAGGGTTCAAGGACTGACGTGAATCCAACAGTCGGCCGTTCTATCGAGTGCGACCGATTGGTTGTTGAAGCATATGTGCAGAGAAGCGGAAATGGCAGAGAGAAGAGAAGAGGTCACCATGGCCCCCAGATCACACCGCATAGCAATGATACATCAGACCCGGCGAGGTCTTCTTTGCTTGGTGGTGTTCTTCACGGGGTTCATAAATGTGACATGCTTGGCGTCATCCTTTCGGAGTTTCACAGCGCTCGCCACCCCGCCAGACCCGCGACGAAGAGCTCGCGGCTCGTGCTCGTCATCGAGAGTGATTTCGGCAACATCGGACATGGACGCATCGTCCAGATTGTCACTGGCCCCGGAAACCGACGAGCCTTCGTCTGAGTCATCATACTCTCCATCGTCACTAACAAGGGAAGGCGCGTTGTTGCTGATCAAGGTGTTCGGGCTGAGGTTGACATCCTCCATGTCCATGTCCTCGTCAGACAACACCGCATTGGGCGCATGCCCTGGCATCACGACACCAGGAGTGGGCGACATAAGAGGCATTTCTGGGTGACGTCCCTTGCTGCTCACTGGGCGACCAGGCGCCGCGTTTGGCGCTGGAGACTTTCCGCTTCTGGCCGGTACGCGCATGGTAACCGGCGTCCGAGCGGGGGGAGCGTTGCCGGCGCCGCCGAAAGTATACGGGGGAGACTCCGCCTCGTCCGAGTCTTCATCAGGAGTAATGTCCTCCAAGGACACCTTGGTCGTCGCGTCGGCGACGAGTTCGCGAAGGCTGCCACCAAAGTTCCTACTCTCCATCAGGCGAGACAAGTGAGGAGTTTCCGACGCAGGATTAAACTTGCTTGTCCCTGCACCCCGGCCGCCAGAGGCTTGCTGGGCACCACGCATAGAGGGTATCCGGTCGACGCCAGGCAGCTTACCTGCGTGATACAGCTTGAGGGATTCGTCGATTCGGGAGCGGAGGGCGGCATAGGCTTGCTGTTCGGTCATATCTCGGCGGGCAAACGGATGCACCAGAGTCGAGTTTGCGGTAGGAACCGGCGCCTTGTCCTCTCCGGGAGGGGTGCCTGAATCGGCGACATCGATGGATTGTCCGCTCTGCACGGCTGCTTCCTCGTGGCTCTTGAAGTCGCGCTTATGTGCTATTCGGCAATGGTTGATAAAGCCTTGCGTGCTCGAGAAGTTCTCACGGTTGCAGTCGAGACAGACCAGCTTGACGGTCTGGCCATCAGCTCGCTTCAGGATGCATGGACCAGCCTTGTCCTTGGGTTGGGGATAACCATTCGACAGCACCTGCAACTTCTGGCCGGCGCCGCCGCGAACAGGTCGACCCTTAACAGCGACTGCTGACTCCGTGAAGCTGTTCCTCGTCGTCCTGCCCTCGGTGACAGAGACACGCGCCCGCGTGTATTCGGCCGTGAATTGCCATTCCGGCTGTACCCCATCGAAGGAGGGGTCCGGTATGAGCCACTTGGAATAATGACGGGCGTACGGACCGTCGACGACGCCAAATGGCGGTGCCCATCGAGGTACAGCTTCGCCAGGCTGAGCTGCAAGTGCTGGGCCCTTCCCACTGCTGATGTCGAGCATCTGATCGGGTGTGGGGCAGCTCTGAGGATACGGGATAAGGTGGCATCGCCGCAGCTGTTCGAGTGCGACTTGACACTTGGCCAGCTCCTGATTTATTAGCCTCAGTTCATTGTGCTTGAGCAGTACCTCAAGCCCAAATTGGTGCTGAATGGCATCGCGCGCGTCGTCCAAGTCGCCGGCGGGCCGCGACGATATCGACGTGTCGCAGTCGCCCGTCGACGATGAACCGTCGCTCGAGAAGTCCGACTCCAGGCGCGCTCGCTTGGCTGATGCAGCCGAGTCTAGCAGCCCATCTGGCCCGTCCAAGCAGTCTCGGCTTCTCTTGGAAGCCGAGCCGCGAACTGGTCCCGTTGCAAGGTCCCGGTCCGTGGCCGAGGTCTTTGCCTTGTTGGCGATGTGTTCTGGAGTGACAACCGTCTGCTCGCTTCCCCGGGGGTCGGACTTGAAGAACCCAAACATGAGGACGCCCAGCGGAGGGGAGACGGGCCGGATATCTGCGTTGCGACAAGAACACACAATGTGGCTCTCGGTTGGCGACGAGACGGGAGAGGTGTCGTGAAGAGTGGGTCGCAGGGATTGCTGACGTAATCGGGCTGTGCCACGGAGTGCGAGCGGCAGAGCGGGCAAAAGGGTGATGATGTGGCCCTCGGACGGGTCGGACACGGGCCCGGGCCTGCCTCACAGCGCAGCGCGACAAGGGGGTCAAGGACGGCGAGGAGCGCCAGAGAGCAAAGGCGATCGAGTGCTAGCGAAAGCCTCGAACGGTGTGTCTGGAGAGACAGCGAGCGACAGAGAGTGAGGGGGTGAGAGAAAGGAAAAAAGGCGATGGGAGAGGTGAGGAATTATCGCGTTGCAACGCAATGGAAGGTGCGAAGGGGAGGCAAACGGAGGGAGGGAGGAGGAGTTGGGTGGTGCTGGAGTGGCTTGTTTTGCTGGCGTCTGGGAACCGGCCGCTGGATGGCGAGAGATGGCGAGAGATGGGGCCTGGTGGGCCGTGGAGGCCAGCTGCGAGGGAGGCGCCTGGACGGTGGAGGCGGGCGCTGGGGGCCCAAACGGCGACACGACACGACACGCAACACGGCGGCCTGGGCGGGCGATGGCGAGATGGCGAGATGATGTGTGGGTGTGACGGGTGGATTGTTTGGGCGTGCGTCGTGAACTGCAAGCCTGCAAGGGGGTGGGTGTGGAGATGGAAGAACCAACGATGCCTGTCGCGAGCGAATGAATGGCGGCGCCGCGTAGTGTGGCATCCACCAGCTTCACCTGTTTGGCGTTGGCATCTGCGCTGGAGATGACAGCTGAGAGGCAATCGAGCCCCGTGCGCGCCGCGGCCGTGGCGCGGTGTCGCACGAGCTGGACACAACCGCTTTGCCGGTAGTTTGCTTGGTTAGACGAGGCGGCGCCGCAACCTGGATCGCTTCGTGATACCATTCCGAGAGTTGCTCCCGCCGTATCGCTAACTGGCCGCCAATGCTGGTCTCTCCTCGTGAGTCGGCGAGTCAATAGTGTACTCGCCAAGGTCGTATGCACGTTTGGGAATGTCGATCCAGGAAGAGCAGAGCTCGCGTAGCACCTGTGTCAGAGACGACACCGTCAATCAGGTTTGGTGTTGCACCAGTGAGGTCAGAGGGAGAGGGGCGCGCGGTGGAAACAAGCGCTTGGGCAGGCAGATCGCTGAGCCTCGCTGCCTTGGGACAGCTGCAGCCTGCCTACATTCGTACTTTGCACCTACGAGGACTCGTACACAGCAGGTCGTGGAAGTACGAGTACAATACGGGACTCTGATGCCTCGCCAGGCAGCACATGCCGCGCCTTGCCAGTACCAAGAGCCCGCGGAAGCCCGCGATAAGCCGGGTCTAGGGCGTGTGGAATCGCATGCAGCCGCTCAGGCTAGCAGATAGACCCTGTTAGCGCATCGCCGCTTGCTTCCTTCTGCAACAACAGCCGGCCCCGCGTCTGTCTCAACCCCAACAATGCTCGAGGTGCTTCGACAGCGGACGTGCACGATGCGCTGGCGCGTTGCCGTTCTCATTCTGCTGTAAAGCCCTCGGCAGCGGTGCGCCACACGGCTGCGATAGCGACTACTGGCAGTGCCGAGGCCACGGAGGAGCTGCAAATCGTACGGGCCCGACGCCACTGGTCCCACTACTACCCCAACTCTACCTGCAGCACCCGATCTGTCCAGTGGGCTTCCGAGCTAGAATCACGGCACGATCCACTGTCACATGGGCTCTTTGCACGTCATCATCCGTTTCAACGGCCGAGCCGTATTAGACTTCGAGCCAAGAATTACGAAAGGACTGGACGTCAGTATCCTATCATGGCTTTTGATAAGGCCCCGGCCTTGCATTCGTCGCATAATTCCCCTGCTGCTCGCCGCTCCTTGCTGCCTCTTGCCGTGATATCGAGATTCTGCGAACACGTCGCCTTGCGAGGTCGACCTTTACACATAAGAGCTACACCTAACTCTACAGCAATACAATTTGAGTAGCATTTAACGTAAGCTAACTCGCAGAATGCGATTTCTATTGTCTATATCCACCCTTGCAAGATGATATGTTGGAGCCTCACATGTGCACCATCCTGCTGTGACCCCGCTGGTCTGACCCCCTGGGCAGTCCAGGTCAAGTTTATATCACCTCTCTCTTATTCTCCCGAACTCAAGCAAGATATTGAGCTTCGGCGAAACTCAACTACAATACAATAGGCCAGGAGAACTCAGAATACTGAACATCATGCAGCTGTTTCCCCTCCAAGACGCCCGGGGAATAAAGATCTGCTCCCCTAGGCAATGATACAAGCGACTCCTTTCAATTTGTGTCTCTCAACTAGAGCTATAACAGAGCTGCAAAATACTGCGATATGAGAGGCTTGACATTCCGGAGGTGACGCTGAAGGCGAGAGCTGACTAGGGAATTCTCCTTGCCAACTTCGAAGCGGGCAGCTTCTAGCCGTCACCATTGAGTTTGCGGCCGCTCGAAGGACCACACTACAGCTCTCAGGATGGAGAATCTTTTTCTACCATACAACAACGCGGACGACGGACAATACATGTTGACAAAAGTACTCGACCTCGGAATACAAACAGAGAATGCTGAGCTGGTGGTGACCTTATCAAAAATAGAGCGCATGTCTCACTGCTATTACTCCGGGCTGCTCGGAGAAGGCACGACACCTTGATAGGTGAATAGCGAGGGCCATTGCCACGGGCGACTTCGGACTCGAAACAACCCTTGTTCGACAAGGGCTTTCATTTTCGAGGACGCGCTCAACGCAACTGTTCGGGAGTCGATGCGAGCCGGCAACGCCGGCATGATCTGGATGCTTAGAGGCAGAATGACGCGCTTGGGCTGCTTCGGCCTTACATCGTCCCAACGCTACGGCTGTCGGCATCACTGTCCTCGGTTGTGACAGGAGCCTGGTGCGGATGCTTCTCGGCGCTGGAGTTTACCCGAGAGGAGAGCCGGTAGTAGAATACTCGAGTATGTCATTGCACGGCCTTGATTGGAGGCTGGACTTTGGTGCTGCAACGAGAGGACAGAGACGTGTCAGTGTCACTGCGGAAAGTGGATGCCCACTGGTGGACCAGGGAAAGAAGACTTGTCGGCCCCAGTGAGGAGCTGAGGACGGTGCTAGATGTAGCGATAAGCATGTGTCATCGTGACGTACTTTAGATGCTTCCCAGAGCCGTAGGCTGGGCGAACTATATCACGAGGCGTATCTTATCCAAGCCATACTGGACGGAAAGAACTCCATGGTGCAGGATCTTCTGGACGCTGAGGCAAACGTCAACGAGTTAGCGTCTACGATCGAGAATACGTTACAGCTCTCGAAGCCGCCGTCTACAGGCCAAATGTCCTCCTGGTACTCTGCCTCCTCCGAGCCGTTGCCAAATCGTTGACAGGCTCGGAAGAAGAAAGCAGCCGAACTCGGCCATCTGGAGTCAATTGACTTGCTCTGGGAAGCAGGAGCCAATATAAACGCCCCTATGACTAGATACAGAGGTTCAACGGCGCTGCATGTACCGCCATGCGCGGATACATGACTATGTTGGCCTTTTCAAAGTCAATCCACTCAATGAATGGACTACTCTGGCCGCGGAAATCCAGACGATGATAAGACAGACGAATAGTACCGAGGTTGTATCGACCACCTTAGGCCAAAATGAAGTAGTTTCCGTGATTTTTATTCGACAAGATAAATTGCGGCTGGATTTGGGCTCCTGATTGTGCTCGAGTACGAAAGTGAGCGTTTGTGAGGTTCAGTTTGGCGTCGTTGAACAAGGTGGGTGGGTCGCAGCGGTAAGGTGTGGGGCGCTTCGTCCGTACCCTTGCACTGCTCCGTGCCTGGCCTGGCAGCTCCAAAGTCTTCAACAGCCCTCGAAGCTCCCACTCCTCACCCCCAAGCAACCATGTCGACCACGACCGCCAGCAATGGGCACAAGAAGCGCAAACAGCCCGCTGAGGCCTCGCAGCAGCCAGATCAACCGAAGAGGCAGCGGCCCCAAGACCCGCAGCCGCAAAAGGCCGCCCTCATCGGCCCCCACGAAGCCATCGTTGCAGAGCTCCAGCCCAAGTACGACGTTCTCGTCGCGTCCGTGATATCCTCGACCCAGATCCGCAAGCGCGTCGCGCAAGCTGCCGCGCACCTCGCCACGACGTCGCCGGACAAGCCCCGCCTGGTGCTGCTCCACGCGCGCACGGCAGAAGTCTGCAAGCTCATCACTATCGTGGAGCACTGCAAGCGCACGATCGGGGGCGAAGGGGGGTCTTGGTATCAGTACAACCAGCTGTTCGACTTGCCGGCGGAGCAGAAGAAGAAGGCGGCCGTGGTGGAGGAGGCGGTGCTGGACAAGGACGCCGGGGACTCGGACAGCGACGATTTTGAAGTTATGAGCAGCCGGTTCGAGAAGGCAGTGTTGCCGCCCCCGTCAGGACGGACTGTCAAATCGTTGAGGGTGGTTTTCTCTTTGAAACCGGTGCCGGAGCTCAAGGCAAAGAGCGACGTTACGATACAATCAAGCGAGGAGACTACGTCATGAGCATCGATTGCTCGGACTCTGGAGTCGACTGCGGCTACAAGGGGGGAACTTCTGCAGACATTGCTGTTTGGACGGAGTTTGGGAATCACTCTTTAGCATAGAGTACGGAAAATGACGATACCCACTGATGTACAAAGTTTACGCTTGAATGCAATGGCATTTTTCCTATCGATACCCAAAGTACACAGCTCACCATGAACACCGCCGGAATTCCCTGATGCTTCCATCAGACACTGACTAGCCTGTACACCTCGGTATTGTTCCCCCCGGTCGTTGCTGCTTGCACCGCTCTCTCACACAGCCCATCGCTGAGCACCGACATCTAGTCGTGCTTCTGCTTCTTGGACTGGTCCATGATGCGGAGGACAAAGTTGACCACGACGGCCAACAGGAGGATAATGGCCAGGAAGGTCGGCCCGAACCGGTCGTCGAAGCCTGCCTGGCCCCTGATCCGTATCGACTTCGCTCGCCAATGATACGTCACCAGTGCATATATCATCGTCAACATGGCGACGCCCGTGAAGAGAAAGGCCGAGATAAAGGACACGCGGTCACCGAAGTTGAGCATGCCGATGGCCAGCGCGCCGAGGATGACGGTGAAGTTGAGCCATGACAGAAACGTTCGCTCGTTGGCGAAGAAGACCTTGGGCTCGACGCGGGTCGGCAGGGCGATGCGCTTGCCTGTGGGGGCTGTTAGCAGGTGCTCTTCCACGTATGGGCATGGGACAAGACGGCATTTGTGTACCTGGAGCAGTCTGGAGCAGGGGCTGGGAAGACATGGCAGCGGGTATTCGTTACACAGTCGTCTCTTGTGTCGTCGGGACTCCGTCGAATGTGCAGTCTCTCGGATCGATTGACTAGTAGCAGGTGTTCGGGTCCCGACACAGAGCGCAATTGACGCAACGAGCGATGCTGTTTGGTGGTCCAAAGGCTGTTCGACTCGCTCAATCCGGACCTGAGACAAGAAGAGAGATATTAAAAATACAGTTGCATCTCTGCGAGAGAGAGAAAAAGCCAGTTCGGGTCTATGTACCAAGCAGGTCGTCGGGCGGTTTGCACCCCACCCCCGATGCTGCATTGGGAGAGCTTCGGGTGCACGTGGGCTGGCTGGTTGGTTGCTGGTCACGTGCGGTTTTCGGTTGCCCCGCGAGTGAGCGGGTGAAGCACGAACGTTTGTCGCGGTCGATAGTTCAAGCACCCTGCAGCGATCTCGTTTATCCTGGGTAAGTTTCCCGCGCAACGGCTTTTTTTGGTTTGCTCGCGCGTTCTTGGCTTGCGGCTAACAGGATAATTCATGGTGGATGCAGATTGATACCTACCCCGTCTCGACCTTCGACCCGTCTAAACCCCTTTGTTTACCGCAACTCCGACGACGCGACGACCGAAGTCCGTATCGTGAACCAGCCGTTCAAGATGTCTACTCCTGTACGGGACCCGACGGATGAGGACCTGATACATATCGCTGACGTGCCAGTAGCCTATTCCTTTCAACCGGCTCAAGCAGATTGCTAGCGATGTACGTCGTCTGCTCCCTCTTGTTTACTACTGCAGGGCACGACAGTCACTTCTTGGAGCCATGTTGTCTCACACGGATATCTACAGGTCTGCAACAGCGCCATTGGCAGCGCCGAATTCTACGACCACGCAAAGACTGAGCAGTGGAACTCGGCCATCATTGTAGGCCTCCTCCCCCCCCC
>JALHCC010000156.1:0-12833 GCA_024340765.1 Tolypocladium cylindrosporum | reverse complement strand
GGAGCCAGCATCTCCTCTCCATGATCTGCGGCCTACTCGCTGCGGACGGCTACCCAGTGGCGGAAGACAGGATCTTCGTATCCGCTGTCGAATTTTGGTCAACGTTTGCGGAAACAATGGCAGATTTCGCCCACGGCGGCGAGGACCAAGCATCAATCCCATGGGCGCCGTCGGCGATGTCCTACGTGTTGGAGGCAGTATCAAATGCGTGGCGCAAGATTACGTACCCTCCCTCGGAGATCTTTAACCATTGGGACTCGAACGATCGTGTCGGTTTCAGTGACGCACGAAAGGATGTGGTGGACTTGCTGCAGTCCGCATACACTCTGGCCGGGCCTCGACTCGTCGTGACCTTTGCGAATCTTACACTCTCGGCACTGTCGAACTCGGCCTGGCTGCCGCTGGAGGCTGCAGCTTTTTGCCTCGGCGGCATGGCTGACTGTGGCAGGGACGATGCCAGGTTCGACGACGCCCTAAAGCCCGTGTTCGCCTCGCCGCTTTTTTCTGTTCTCCGAGTCAGTAACGCCGACGTCCTGCCCAGGACGAGGCAGACCTGCCTCTCTCTCATCGAGCACTACACTGAGTACTTCGAAAGAAATGTCTCCTTTCTCGCGCCTGCTCTGCGTCTCCTGTTCACTGTACTTTGCGAGCCGTCCATGGCAGCATCCGCGTCAAAGTCTATCCTACGCCTGTGCTCGTCCTGCCGACATCACCTTCATTCAGAGACTGGCGGGTTCCTGGATGAATACGAGGCCATCGCTAGCGGGAAGCGGCTGGATTGCGTTTCCTGCGAAAAGGTCCTCGGGGCAATCGCCTGCGTTGCGCAGGCTATCCCAGATCCTGACCAACGTTATACCGCCTGTGCCCGGATACTGGGATTTATCCGGAGCGATGTACACCGTGCGCGGGAGTTGATTGCATCCTCTGGCTCAAACCAGTCTCCTTGTGCGGGGCTTCGGTGTTCTGATAATACTATTGATGAGCACCCTGGGTTGCATGTTGGCCTGAGGGCGTTGAGGTGCCTCGTGAGCGTTGGCAAAGGCTTCCAGTCACCCACCGATTCCGCGATTGATTTGGACGCTGGCGACGACCAACAAGAGGAAAAGTCCAGCCACGGGTTGGATTCACTGCATGGGCAGGTCATGGGTATCATAATGGAGCTAGAGGGCATTTTTGGCGGGAACTCTGAGGTAACGGAGTTGATCTGCAGCGTCCTCCGCACTGGGTTCTCAGAGAGCGGCCCCGGTCCGTTTGTTCTCAGACCAGACGCGGTGGCGCACTACCTGACGAGCCATACGGGAGAGGCCACAAGGGTAGGCTTGCTCGTCAGCACTGCGTCTTCATTTATGAGCTCGCTGCACTCCCACGGATCTCAAAACAGGCAGACGATCTTCTCCACACTGCTGCTGTGGGTAGTCAGACTACTCGAGCAGCTTCCAGGTACGACCACTCCGTACTGTGCCATTTGGGATGGCGAGGACGGACTAATAATGAATCAGAGCCGGAATACGACCCAGAGCTGACACAGAACGGAATCGACTTCGCCTCGCGACTCTTGGCCAAGACCGCAGCCACCGTGCTGGGCCTGCAGCCAGCAGATGCAGCCGAGTTCCTCTTCATGTTCACCATACAGGTGCTCGACGGGAAGGAACCTTTGCCGAAGGGAGCTGCTGCAGACTTCTGGGTATGTTTGACTCATCTCCCGCGATGCCGTTCACATTGCGAAGAGCCATGGGGTCCACATTGTGAGGAGCCATGGGTTGGGCTGGTGCTGACTGATTTTACAAGTCTACCTTTGTCGGCCTCAAAGGCGACGATCAGGAACTGCAGCAAGCTACTAAAAATGCCATGAGGACTCTTGGGCCGCTGCTGGCGCAGAGCCTCGCCAGGAATATCGGGGGTAACGCGTCGCGAAGCGAGCTGGATAGGCTGAGCGAGCCAGTCAAGAAGCTGGTCAGCCGCCATCCCATGGCAAAGGAGTGGCTCCAGTCAGGGCTCAATCATCCCTCCTTCCCCAGCGACAAGGTCAGCCCAGAGCAGAAGGCTTTGTTCGTCAAGAAAGTGATAAAGTGTGTATTTTGGTTTATACGCTGTCCAATGCATTTGAATGTTATGCTGACCTGTGGACGCAGTCTCAGGGGGTCACGAGCGACAAACCAGGTCATCCGGGAGTTTTGGCTTTCTGCCAGGGGCAGCAGCTTCGCGTATGTCTCCTGAGTCAGAACTCGACGAGATGGTGCTACTTTCGACCCAAGAACTCGAGGGGTCAGCTACTCGAGCCACTTTGAGCGCGAAATGGTGCATGATTCCCATCTGGAGTTCAGGACGAAGAGCCCGGCAGCATGATGCGTGCGTGGATGATGGCACGACCAGGGAGAGTGGAAGACATGGCCGCAGTCAGTCAGGACTCGGTAGCCACGATATGCTGGATTCCCTAGAGGATGCTCCGTTCTCGTCTATAGTTACAGGTTGCGTACACTGATGCTGCATGGTTTATGGTACATAAGAGGTGTGGCGGAGAGGGTGGTCAAAACAGGGTTCCGACAGGAGGCATGGAAACATGGGAGCTCACAGGCCCACGGCCGTCCTGACAAGTTGCATTGTTTCCTCGGCACTGTGGCGCGCCTTTCGTGCACCTTCGGCTTCGACATGGTCGAGATACGCACTCTCGGTCTCCAGGAGCCCCAGGTACCGGCTCCTGATACCATGCAGCCCCTCAATGATGGCGTCGGAGACCATGGCCTTGAACTGTCGGGGGTGTGTTTCAGCGTGTTCCTGGGCGAGCTGGTCGGGGCTCCGCTGTTGTGCATCGAAGATGGATAGGATATCGAGCAGATTAGACACGCCTGGCCTGGTGGCTGGGTCATAAGAAATGCCCGGTAGGGAGTCAGTCAAGGCCGAGGCCACCTTGGCACGAATTTCATCAGGGGTGTCTGTGATGAGAATGCGCGAGCGGTCATTCTTGTGCGATTTGGACATCTTGGACTTGGGGTCCGTGAGAGACATGATGCGATGCACCGGTGCTATGCTTGGGCGTCAGTGTGCTCGGGCTTACATGGACAGGTAGGGACCTAAACACCAGGGCACGTACGGGTGATGGTCTCCGGGCGAACTAGGTGCGGCCCATAGGCGTGGTTGAAGTTGGTGGCGCACTCGCGGGCAAACTCGAGGTGCTGCTGCTGGTCATGGCCAACGGGCACATGGGTGGCTCTGCGGCGAGATCAGCCATCGGCGGCGGCGACGCATACGGCCAAGTAGTGGTTGGTGTCGCGGCCGGTGTACTTACCTGTGGATAAGAATGTCGGCAGCCTGGAGGACCGGGTAGGAAAGGAGGCCGAGCTTCAGTCGGGAGCCGACGGGACGCTCTTCCAGCTGAGACGTCGGCGGCAGGTTGAGCTTTTGCTGTGGCCGTGGTTAAGCTCCCGTCGTCCACGTCGTCCGGGCGCGGCCGATATCTCTCTCACCTTCCACTGAGTCATCCTCGACAGGTAGCCGACAGAGGCGGTGCAGGCGAGAATCCACATGAGCTCCGAGTGCGCAGGGACCTTGTTGGAGGCACGGGTCAGACGATGTTGTGAGAGACTCGGTGGGGGGAGGCAACTGGGGAACGGACGGAGGACTGGTGGAAGAGTACGGAGCGCTCCGGGTCAATGCCAATGGCGAGGAGGGCGGCGAAGGTCTCCCTCTTCCGTCTCTTGAGCTTTTCGGGGGCCTGGGGCACGGTGATGGCGTGGAGGTCGACGATGGAGTAAATGAGCTTCGTGTCGGGTTCTTGCTGGAGCAGCACCCATTGCCGCAGAGCGCCGACATAGTTGCCGAGGTGAGGGACGCCGGTGGGCTGGATCCCCGAGAAGACGACTCGGGGCCGCAGAGCGTTGCTTGCGGCGGCGGCGGCGCGCTGCATTGGGCCGTCTGTACGCTTTGCGGTACGTCGTCTATATGCTTTTCGAGGGCTCATGAGCTCACCTTCAGGTACGAAGTCCGTCTCCAGGGTCGGGACCACTTGTCTGTGTGCACCCTTGTACGTGGTGCGTATGCGTTTATCGGGCGCCGCATTGCTACCCTGCAGTACTCGTAGTGTCACGTAAGATTCGTCAACGGCCGCCGTTGAATGCCTCCCTCCCCCGTGGCCGTCAAGAGAATCAAATGTGGCCAGCATCTTCTTCAGCTTGCCATTTTTGTCGTGCCAGAGGGCGAGGGGGGCGCTTTCGACGGCCAACTGCCCGCTTACACCCGCGATGCAGCGAGCTGATGAGCTCGACAAGCATCATGTCCCACTGTCAGCCGACCGGAACGGCGCTCCTTGCAGGCCAGAACTGCCCAGCCGAGCAGGTACCAGGTGCCGTTTGGTGGAGGGTAAAGACTAATGGAGCCGCCAGGTGCAGCATCACCAAGACATCTTACCAGATGCGGAAGCTGCCTGAGCAGCCTCTCGAGGTGCCCGAGGGACCGGTTCCGTTGTGAAGCGCTGCTCCACCCCGTGTGCCTTTGTACGTAAGTAGCACCACGGAGGATGGAAATTGACGGCTTCATACAGTCTCTGCAGCGACCCGGCGCGCGAGGTATTTGCAAGCCAACGTGTTCGCCCCGTGAAATTACCATGAACCCATCGAGTTAATCATGATCCCGTTGGCAGGGCGGAAAGTGTCAGCTCGGCTCGCAGATGAAAACTGCTGAGCCGTGAGAGCAACCCCAACTCATGCTGTGAAAAGTCAAGGCAGCTACATATCGTACGGAGTACGGATTACGTGCCACGAATAAACACCCGCCAGCTGAAGAGAGTGACACGAGACCTACCTAGTTACAGACTAGATATTTTTCATCTCCCAGCGTGGCAGAAGCTCAGTTCGCGTCGGGTAAGGTATAGACGCGGGTACCTTATGCGAGGTGGCTGCTCTCAGACTAATAGTATTACCCCTCCATCCCCGCACACGCACACACATGGGGTTGGAGGTGCATCACGAATCCATGGTCAATGGAACCCACCCTCACCAATACACCGGCAGAGCCGTCCTTTTCCGCCTCATCACCGGCGCTACCTACCTCCATCTACCACTCAGGTGCATTCGCAAGGCAGGTATTAATATCCTGACCATTCGCCTGCCCCATTGTCCCCGTCGGAGCAAAGCAGAGAAGCCGCCCACCTATGCTCCCGCGACTCGCTGCCAGCCTATCTCGCCTCGCGTTCCCGAGACACCAGCTCATAGCTCCCCTTGCGTCCACAACCCGGCTCTCCGCCACCGCAGCCATGGCCATGGCCAAGGTCGACATCTCGTCCCGGCTGTCCAAGCTGAGGAGCCTCATGGAAGAGCGCAAGGTCCACGTGTACAGTGAGTGCCAGTGGGCACGCGGCCCCGTCCATGGCTCCCGTGCTCTCTCTGGCTGCTAACCCAGCTGGCCCAAATAGTCATCCCGTCTGAGGACAGCCACAGCTCCGAGTACATCGCCGACTGCGACGCCCGCCGCGAGTTCATCTCGGGCTTCACCGGCTCCGCCGGGTGCGCCGTCGTCACCCTCCAGGCCGCCGCACTGGCCACCGACGGACGTTACTTCAACCAGGCGTCCAAGCAGCTCGATGACAACTGGACGCTGCTCAAGCAGGGCCTCCAGGACGTCCCGACCTGGCAGGAGTGGGCTGCCGAGCAGTCAGCCGGAGGCAAGACCGTCGCCGTCGACCCTACGCTGCTCGCCGGGCCCGCCGCCAAGAAGCTCGGTGAGCAGATCCGCAAGGCTGGTGGCTCCGACCTGCTGCCGCTAGACGACAACCTCGTCGATGCCGTCTGGGCCGACCGCCGGCCCTCGCGCCCCCGTCAGACAGCCATCGTCCTGCCCGACGACGTCGCCGGCAAGTCGGTTCAGAGCAAGATCGCCGACCTGCGACAGGAGCTGGCCAAGAAGAAATGCCCCGGATTCTTCGTCTCCATGCTCGACGAGGTGGCCTGGCTCTTCAACCTCCGTGGCAGCGACATCCCCTACAACCCCGTCTTCTTCTCCTACGCCAGGATCACTCCGCAGTCGGCGACGCTCTACATCGACGAGTCTAAGCTGAGCGAAGCCTGCACGGCCCACCTAGCCAGCAACAATGTCCAGGTCAAGCCATACGACGCCTTCTTCAGCGAGGCCCGAAGCCTCCATGCCGAGGTAGCCCAGAAGAACAAGGCCTCGGGGACCACAACCACCGGGGCATTCCTCATGTCTAACAAGGGCTCCTGGGCCCTGCAGCGCGCCCTCGGAGGGGAGGGCTCCGTCGAGGAGATCCGCAGCCCCATTGGCGATGCCAAGGCCATCAAGAACGAGACCGAGATGGCTGGCATGCGGGCGTGCCATGTCCGGGACGGCGCGGCCTTGATCGAGTTTTTCGCCTGGCTTGAGGACCAGCTCGTGGCCAAGAAGGCTACACTGGACGAGGTGCAGGCCGCCGACAAGCTGGAAGAGCTGCGGTCTAAGAAGCAGCACTTTGTCGGCCTCTCTTTCCCCACCATTTCGTCCACCGGGCCGAAGTAAGTCGATGCCATCTGCCCCTTTGCACAGCCGAGGGCATGCGGGCGCTGACACGTTGCTCTCCTCCAGTGCGGCCGTGATTCACTACGGGCCCGAAAAGGAAAGCTGTGCAACTATTGATCCGGCAAGCGTGTATCTGTGCGATTCCGGTGCGCAGTTCCTGGACGGCACAACTGATACGACGCGGACGCTGCACTTTGGCAAGCCCACGGATGCCGAGAAGAAGGCCTATACACTAGTCCTCAAGGGCGTGATTGGACTCGACACGGCCGTCTTCCCCAAGGGGACGACTGGGTTCGCTTTAGACTGCCTGGCCCGCCAGCACCTTTGGGTGAGTGAATCAACCTTGCATGTTCTCGAGCCAGGAGGGGGGCCGAGCTGATGAAAGGATATTGTCCATGCTAACGGCGCGCAGAAAACGGGATTAGACTACCGTCACGGCACTGGCCACGGTGTTGGCTCCTACTTAAACGTCCACGAAGGGCCCATCGGCATTGGAACGCGAGTCCAGTATACCGAGGTGCCCCTGGCCCCTGGCAACGTCCTCTCCAATGAGCCGGGATACTACGAGGACGGCAGCTTCGGCATTCGCATCGAGAACATCATGATGGTCAAGGAAGTCAAGACGGAGCACTGCTTCGGCGACAAGGCTTTCCTAGGGTTCGAGCACGTCACCATGGTTCCCTACTGCCAGAACCTCATGGAAACGAGCCTGTTGACAGCTGAGGAGAAGGAGTGGGTCAACGCGTACAATGCGGAAATTCTGGAGAGGACGAGAGGATTCTTTGAAAAGGACCCTTTGACGATGACGTGGCTGACCCGCGAAACACAGCCCATAGCGTAAGAACAAGGAGGAGGAGAAGGGGGGGGAGTGGTGGTGGCAATACATAATTTATTTACATTCAAAAAGAAACAAGGCAATGACGAGACTCGAACAGTCCTCCCTATAGACGCACAAAAGCGGCTAAGATAAAGGTCAACGCGAAGGATGAGGTGAACCACGGGTTGTCTGCGCCAGCCCTGCTCAGGGAGGACAAGCCCGGCCACCGCTGCTGGTCGACGCCCACCAGATGAGGAATTTCTAGTCCCCAGCAGGAGGCAATCTTGGTTGACAAGAGTTAGCCGTTGACTGTAACGAGGGAGAGTGGGCGGGACGATAGGGATCACACATGAAAAGAAACAGCCAGCAGGCCGCCGAGAAAGACAAGCGTTCGCGAGAAGAGGGCGACGATGAAGCCAGCAGCAAAGCCTATGTGAAGTGGAGAGAACCGAGTAGGTTAGCCAGTGGAAAGGAATTGACGGCATTGGTGCATGTGCAAAGACACGACGAACCAAAAACACTGCCGCTCGAGACTTGTCGGACAAGCTGCGGCGACAGGCTGGGCCCCGGAGGTTGCTGCCGCAGCCGAGAGCGAGGAGGCACCGCAACAGGCTGGCCCGAGTCCAGCCGTAGAGGCACGCGAGGGCTGGTCAGTATCGTTGCCCCGACACACACTCCACCAGCAGCGAGGAGGCGGGCGGTGCGAAGCCCGAGGACACGGCTCATGTTGGCGGCGATGCACGGTGTTGCTGTAGGTACGTATTGTAGACACGTATTCGTACGGGCGAGTTTATGACACCCCGAGATGGCAATGTGCAAGGGTGAGGCCGGGATGCGCCATTGATTCCGATAGGCTCGTTGTGACGAGTGCAAGCTCGATGATGGTGTGGCTGTTGATGACGTTCCGTGAGATGGTGCCGATTACGTCAGGACCGTCCCGTCGCCCAAAGAGGAAACCGCTTGAATTAAACACTTCCTCTGCCAACAGCTAGGCTACGAAGTACATGGCAGTTGGAAGCAAGGGTACCGGCTTTGCCCATAGGTTTCTCTCTATGCCCACCAACGAGGCACTGTTGGTGGCATATACTTCGTAAAGGCAAGCTTGAGCAAGGTGTTGAAATGCGCTGCGCTGAGATTTCAAAGCCGAGACAGCAACGGAGGTAGGTACGTAGGGACTTGACAATAAAATATAAGATTTCGTCTTGAGAAGCATGCACGACTCCGACCTGCGCCAAAACTTGAGGCATCTCAGGCGCTCGCTCACCCCCTTCGCCCCCAAAAAGGGGGCGGACACAATCCCCGACACCAAAGACAGAGTATACAGTCGACAGCAGAAGCGAGACTCGCCTTCTGAGGAAATAGCAGTAGATACGCCACAACGCCGAGGGGCCAACCGGCCCCTTGAACCAACCGGTCCCCCAGGCTCCATCATCCAAGGCCAGCCCAGATGCCCCGGATCCGTCTCGCAAGCTGTATGTCTTTTTGCATTATCGTGACCCTCTTGGCGTGGATGGCGCAGAGCTGGGCGTCCTCAAACAGGTGGACCATGAATGCCTCGGCGGCTTCTTGCAGAGCTTGGATGGCCTGGCTCTGCCACCGAAACTCGCGTCCCCTCGGACGGCAGTTCATGCCAATCTCACGGACCTGGGACAGTTGCGTGTCAGCGCACGTTGCACGTTGGGGGAACGAGCGGGGATGGCGTCTAGACTGACCAAGCGCATAAAGGGTAGTTTTAGTAACAGCAGCTTGGTGCCGCTCTGGTATTGCCTGATTTCGCGCAGGGCGACGGTGCCGGGCCGGTAGCGTCTTTTGTGCTTTATGGGGATCGGGTCACCGGCTGCAAGCAAAGGAGGATATGGTCAGCTTCGGCTTCGGATTCCCACGGACAGCTTGCGCGGGGAGGGAGCACGCATGAGTGGATGGGTACATGCGCGTGTGCATACCTTGGATGTCCCCTGGGCGTGAGCGTCGAGCCGCCGAGCCGCCGGTCGATTTTCTGGGCCTGGGAGCCATGGTGCGCGCGCGTACGAGAGAGGGCGTGTGTGAGAGATGACGATGGATATTGAAGCTATGGCGCAGGGGCGAGCAAGACGAGGGAGGACAGAAGGCGCGCTCTGCAAAAGGAGATTCGGGTTTGGTCGCGAGGGCCGTCGTCGAGTTGAGCGCGCCGAGGATATGGGAATAGTAAGTAAACTGGCGGCGCCAGAGCTATAGAGCGGGCGGGAGGAGCCTGGCGACGGGAAGAGGAGCCGTGTGGCGGCCCCAAAAAGGGACGGTGACAATGGCTATGGCGGTGAGAGCTGCCATATGATATCTTGAGCCGTGTCGACGCGATTCGACGGTCAATTGGCCTGCCTGGGTGGTGGCAGCGAAGAAGAGGAAAGAAAGAGTGCTGTTTGCACGCGTGAGCGCGGCGGCGCGGGCGCGTGAACGGGTACGAAGTAGAAGACGCAGGCCCCAGCCCCGCGTTTTTTTATTAATTGGCGTGGCGCAGGACCGGAATTGGAACGCGACGAGCCACACCCGCCGATGTCTCAACAGCCCGGCAGCAGGTGGGGCAATGAACGGCACCAGCCACACATCGAAGCTCGACGGCTCAAGCGTGGCGGGGTTGGGCCCCGTTCCGAAAGGCCACCTGTGATGTACGAGTACTCGTACTCGTACGAAACAGCTGCGGTGCGGATACCCACCTACGTATCCTTGCTTACCTTGCCTCATGCCGCTTCCCAACGCCTGTACGAGTACATATCCAGAGCCTCGCAATCGCAACGGCCGTTACAGGTACTATTAATATCTCCCACCTCAATTGAGGCATCGTCGCAGGTTGTCTCGCCTTGTGCTCCCTGCACCGTGTCCCCCAGACATCCCCGCCGGCGGCGCAACTCGCCCATCCTGCGTCATCGCCGACCTACTCCCCTCCTTACTCCTTCTGCAGCTGCTGTCCCCCCAACGGGAACCGTCGCATCTCTCTCTCGCGCGCGCTCTCGTGGCGTCATGGATCAAGTCATGGACGGCGGCCGCCTGCCCCTCGAGGCCTGGTTCTGGGAGATGCCCGTGTGCACCCGCTGGTGGACCGCCGCCACCGTCCTCACGAGCGCCCTCGTCCAGTGCCACATGGTGACGCCCTTCCAACTCTTCTACAGCTTCCGCGCCGTCTTTGTCAAGTCCCAGGTCAATACCGGCTCTACCCTGACCTTTTTTCCTCCCTGTTGCTAACAACATCCCTCCAGTATTGGCGGCTGGTGACAACATTCCTCTACTTCGGCCCCTTCTCGCTCGACCTCCTCTTTCACATCTACTTCCTCCAGCGCTACGCCCGCCTACTCGAAGAATCCTCAGGCCGCTCGCCGGCACACTTCTCGTGGCTCCTCCTCTACGCCATGGCCAGCCTCATCGCCCTATCGCCCCTCGTCTCCATGCCCTTCCTCGGCCACCCGTTGTCCTCGACTCTCGTTTACATATGGTCCCGACGCAACCCCGACACCCGACTCAGCTTCCTCGGCCTCCTCGTCTTCACTGCGCCATATCTTCCCTGGGTCCTCATGGCCTTTAGCCTCTTCATGCACGGCACAATCCCCAGGGACGAGATAATGGGAGTCGTCATTGGCCACGTCTGGTACTTCTTCACCGACGTCTACCCGCCTCTTCACAACGGCTCGCGGCCACTTGACCCTCCGGCGTGGTGGAGACGGCTCTTTGAAGGCTGGGCCGCCCGGGATTCGGGCAACGGCATCAACGACATCGTGGCCGCAGCCGGCAGGGACGCAGCCGCCCCGGTCGTCCCTGCTGATGTGCATTAGTAGCAACTGGCGTCTTCCCCAGACCTGAGATATTCTGTGGCTGGCTTGCCCAGGGGCATTGTCGCGTGTGCATCATTTCTATTCCCAATTGCTCCTCCTCACCCCGTCTCTCTCCCTGGATGGCCAAGGAGCCTCGGTCTTGCTCCTTCCTCTAGCTCTGTCTTGTTTTGAGGGCTTCTGCACACTCGGCGTTTGGTTTGGCAGTAGGGCGTCTCGGTAAGGCATCTATCAGACGCGAGCGAGAAATGGAGCGTTTTGGAACTAAAGTACATGCATCATCCACCGTATGTAACCGCATGGCCTAGCAGTGTACGAAGTCAGGATTACATGGATCTGATTCAAGGCCCCCGGGCCTTGGGGTGCTACCTTGCATTACCTTGTGTCCCGGTAGGCGAGATGTGCGACGCAGACCGCCAACCTGGCGTGGATATTCGGTCACTGGAGGACTACGGACAGACGTTGCTGCAATCGCAAAGGTCAGCCTGTTGAAAGGCAAGGTACGAATACCTGGGTAAGTTGGTAAGGCAGGTGAGGGAATATCTCGTGCTGCAAGCACTCATTAGTGTCACCGCGTGGCCGAGTCTCCGTGGTCTCTTGGCCACTTGTCGCCCGCGTTTGTCGTCGCATGGCCAAGCCTTCCAAGCGTTGCCTGCCGACGCTTCAAATACTCGACCTTGTCCCAGCGTCCGTCAGTGACCACCACTTCGCCCCTTTCATTCTCAAATTGGACCTCGTTCTCGACCACATCCTCCTCGACCTTCGTCCTCAAGCTCGTGCTCATGCCTCGAGGCTCGCCCTGCGTTGACTATATATGAGAGAAATGTATGCCATTTTACGCGACATGGCCTCGCCCGTCGCCGGCCTCGGTCGATCCATCCATCGATGGCGGCGCAGCTGAGGTGCTGCGGCCCCTGCCCGCCTGCCTGCTTCCGACTCATTGCTTTCGAACCTCGTCGCTTCCAAGCTGCGCCCGCCACCACGACAGCCCCGTCCCGCGTCTGGGCTTTGTTGCACCAAGACATCCACCGAACTACTACATACGGGTAGCGACCCTCAAAGCTACTACCTGTAGTAATAGCCCGCGTCTGGGCTATCTTTTCGCCCCGTCCAGTTGCCTTTTGCAAGCCAGCTCTGGCCCTTCTGAGGCTGAGCCACAGCTGTTGGACCACCAACTAGTGTAGCAAACACCTCTTGTCGGCCAATATATTTGTTTCGGATCGACTAGACCGCCGTCGAGTCAGCGAGTCTTGAGCGGTTGCCTCCCAGGGCCGCTGTCAGCTGGAGGCTCTCGATGTGCTCGTTGGCCGAAGGAAGGGGGGGGGGGGTTCTTGAGAGCGCCACCGAGCCAGTCGCGAAATTGCCGCAAAATGCTAAATGGACGCCCCGAGCAACTTAGCAAGTCTCTGCAATGCACCACCGCGGGCCCACGAGCGGCCGAGTGCGCACGACAAACGAACCATCCAGGATAAGCATACATGCTATGCATGGCGCACAAGCATAACTCGCCCCCAAGCCCCGTGCCGCGGGCCCACCGTCGGTCTACCACTTGGGCTAGACGCCCCGAACGCCGCCCCGGGCTTCTAGCATCGACGAGAGGAACGAGCCAGTCATCTGGCTGTCGCTTCCCTCCGTGGCCCGCCCCCTACCCCTGCCCCTGCCTAGGCCGGCCACGGGTAAGCAAGGTCTCCTGTCAAGTTACCGTCTGGGGGGGG